>JAJPUD010005009.1:120693-131202 GCA_023553655.1 Myrmecobius fasciatus | reverse complement strand
TTGGGGTGGGGGTGGGGGTGGGGAAGGAGATAGATTTGGAATACAAGGTATTGCAAAAATAAATGATGAAAACTATTTTTGAATATATTTGGAAAAAATAAAATACTATTAAAAAAAGAATGACTTTCAGTGACTAAGTCATTTTGGCTATTATAAACAAATTAAAAATAAAGAACACATGAAGAAAGACATTATCTGAATACAGACAAAGAACTGTTAAATAGACATATACATAGAATAATTTTATGCACACACACACTGTGTGCATGTGTGTGTGTGTGTGTGTGTGTGTGTAATGGTAGCCATCTCTAAGGCAGGGGACAGGAGAGGGAAGGGAAAAAAAGGGGGGGAAGAAGAAATGTGTTATATCTTTGTTATATTTGGAAGGAATAGTAAGCTATATTTGGTAAATGTGCAGTTTCTTATGAAATCGTCTTTTTATTGTATTGTATTATGGAAATATTTGTTTTGTTCCATGAATTGAAAATAAAATATGTATTTTTTAAAAAAATCAAAAGCCAGAGATCAGATGAAGGGAGGACAGAAGCATGAGAATTTAGCTCACACTATGTACTAGGACAGGATCAAATAATCAGACAACCATCAGGAAAATTAAAATAAAAAACCTGTTCAGAGTTCTTTAATGACTATGTGGGTAGCTGAGTAAAACAGTGAATTGGATAACATGCCTGGAATCAGAAAGAGCCATCTTCCTGAGTTCCAAAGAAGCCTCAGAAACTCACTAGATATGTGACCCTGGCAAATCACTTAATTCTGTTTACCTCAGTTTCCTTGTCTACAAAATGAGCTAGAAAAGGAAATGACAAATTATGACATTATCTTTGCCAAGAAAACCCCAAATGATGTCATGAAGAGTCAGACGTGAATAAAAACCAATTGAATAATCAAAAATAATTCTCTGTGCTTTATGATGTCTATAGTATCCACCTGATCCATGTTTTCCTGCTTTTCACAATGCTAATGTCAATAGTTTATGTTGTATGGAATCATGGAAAAAAAAAAACACTAGATATAGTATCAAATGATCAGGATTCAAACCCTTTTTTTCTACTACTGACAATCTGTGCAATGTTGAACAAAATAGTGCAATTCTCAGTTTCAATTTCTACCTTTGTAAAAAAAATGGGATTGATTTTCATCCTACCTGATTTAGTTATCAGTACCATGTCTGTGTCATAAAAGAAATTTGGTAGGAGTCCTTCCTTCCCTATTTTTTCAAATAGTTTATATAGTATTGAAGTTAATTGTTCTTTAAATGTTTGATAGAATTCACATGTAAATTCATCTGGTCCTGGGGATTTTTTCTTAGGGAGATGATTAATAGCTTGTTCTATTTCTTTTTCTAAAATGGGACTATTTAAGTAATTTACTTCCTTCTCTATTAATCTGGGCAATCTATATTTTTGTAAGTATTCCTTCATTTCATTTAGGTTATCAAATTTATTAGCATAAAGTTGGGCAAAGCAATTCCTAATTATTGCTCTAATTTCCTCTTCAATGGTGAAAAATTATCCCTTTTCATTTTTGACACTAACAATTTGATTTTCCTTTTTCCTTTTTCTAATCAAATTAACTAAAGGTTTATCCATTTTATTGTTTTTTTTCATAAAACCAACTCTTATTTTTATTCATTAATTCAATAGTTTTTGTTTTGTTTTGTTTTGTTTTGTTTTGTTTACTTTCAATTTTATTAACCTCTCCTTTCATTTTTAGAATTTCAAGTTTGGTATTTGATTGGGGGTTTTAATTTGTTTTTCTAGCTTTTTTTAATTGCAAGCCCAATTCATTGACCTTCTCTTTCTCTATTTTATTCAAGTAAGCATCTAGAGATATAAAATTTCCCTTTATTACCACTTTGGCTGCATTCCATAAATGATCCTATGTTGTCTCATTATTGTCATTCTCTTGATGAAATTATTAATTGTATCTCTCATTTGCTGTTTCACCCATTCATTCTTTAGGATGAGATTATTTAGTTTTCACTCGCTTTTTGGTCTATTTTCTCCTGGCCTTTTATTGAATGTAATTTTTATTGCAATGTGATCTGAAAAAAAATGCATTTACTATTTCTGCCTTTCTGCATTTGATTTTGAGGTCTTTATGTGCTAATATACGGTCAGTTTTTGTATAGGTTCCATGAACAGCTGAGAAGAAAGTGTACTCCTTTCTGTCTCCATTCAATTTTCTCGGAAGATCTATCATACCTAACTTTTCTAGGATTCTATTTACCTCTTTAACTTCTTTCTTATTTAATTTGTGGTTCAATTAATATAGTTCTGAGAGAGCAAAATTGAGATCTGACTAACTCCTGGTGCTGGGTGAGCATGGCCAGGTCAGGTGAGATTCTGGCGTTTTGGGGTTCACTATTTACCTTTTATATTTGCATTGGATGTTTTATAACTCCTCTGCTGATCTACTGGTTTGCAACCAGAGCAGAGTAGCCAACACTGTTGCAGATTTCTCCCCATCTCCAGCCACAGAGCATGCACCACTCCATGTCTATGCTTCCTACACTGGTGCTGTGCTCGGCCTGTTTGTGCTTGTCCCACCTCCCTCCATGCCCAATTAAAACAGACCTTTTCTGGTGATCTTTGAAATTATCTTCTGCTTGTAATTTGTTACACTCCCAATATTTGTGGATTCTGCAAGTCTATAGCTAATTCAGAGGTAATTTGTATTTGGATTTGGTAATTAGTCTGAGGGTTGTAGGAGGTCAGAAAGAAACATGTATCCCCTCTACCATCTTGACTCTGCCTCCTTTAATGGTTCTTAAATGTTTTTATCCTATGTCTTTGGCCTCTGGTGAAAGAAAAAATAAGAAATAATGGAAACCATTGAGTTATCCCCATACCAAAAACTCCAAAGTGGTCAAAAAGGAGGGAAAAAAAAAACACTCCTTATAGAATATCTAGTCTAACCTTTAAATTTCGGGAATGAAGACCTGTGACTTCATAGAAGTATAGAATTTGAGAGCTGGATGTGATCTCACTAGTCATGTAGTCAACGCCAAAATGAAAGAAATCATCACAGGAAAACATACTTTGTAAGTTACAGAGGTGTTGCTTGAACCCAATTATCCTGACTGATTATTCTATTCTATCATACCATTCGTCTGATGTATTATAGTCTTTCAAATATTGTATGAGAACCATCATGTCCCCAGACCAATGTTAATCTGACAAAGAAGTCACTGTGCCTGGGATCTGAAAAGACTAAAAGGCCCATGAAAAATATTGTATTTTTTCAATTTTTTGTGATTAAAAATGGTAACAAATGTTTCTTCTTGACTATACATACACTTATACACATACACATACACTTATACACATAGGTAAAGTATATACATAAAGATGTGCAAATTTTGTAGTGAAAGAATCACACCAAATAATATTATTGATTCATATTAACCTTAAAATTTTCTAAAAAGCCCAGGTCTTTTTTTATTTGAACTGTCCTCTAGGCAGACTTCCCTCTTGTCAGTTGATTTTTTAAAATGTAATTGTGCAGTCTTCTGGGATTGTGTGTGTGTGTGTGTGTGTGTGTGTGTGTGTGTGTGCGCGTGTGTATTATACTTTATTTTATTAGATTTGATCCAACTTTCCCAAGTAAGATTTTTTTATCCAAATTGTAAAGAAATTATTTCTTCTGAGTAAAACATCTAAAGTTTTAGAATTTTAATATTACTTTATCCAAGTCATAGATAAAAATACATTAAATTAAACAAAGGAGAGATTCTTAGTGCATACCACAAGAGATCTCTTTCTAGGTTGATAATAATCCCTTTACAATACTCTTTAGAGTCTGATCATTCAATCCTCCACTTCTGTTGTCCATCTTATTGTCCTTCTGACATTATATGGGCTAAATCACGTTGAGGGTGAACAACAGGTCTCAAACCCATCAGTGCATTAGAGGGTGTGTGTTTACCCTAAGCATATGAAGACTTCCCCTGATATAACGGGAAAAAAAGAGAATAATTTGTTCCAACAGGCATGATGGCATCTGGAAACAAGTGCTGTGAATTGCTTAGTGCTTAGACATCAAAAATGCCAAGGTCATATCATGCATTGTATCCCAGGTCACTATCAGTTATTCTGAATTTTGTCCTGCCATTGTTTTTTGATGACAAAAAGAGAGAGTGAGACTGAAGACTTTGTGCAACTATGCTTCACTTAGATCCAATTCATGCACAATCCAAGATATCACCCCATTATATCACTGGTCTTCTTTGAAAACAAAAAAAGAACTACAACTTGTCCAATGAACTGTTCATTCAATATTTATCCATTCACAAATATACTATGACTGGATTTGCCAAATGCTGGGTTGGAATCTAGACATATTCAAGCTTTGGCATTCCTCTGATCTGCCAGACGTTGCTCTCAAAAAAAAAAAAAAGAAAGAAAGAAAAAGAAAAAAATGAATTTAATCTGGAATAACATTCTTGATTATGTCCAGCTGATTCCTACTAATTACATGCTTTACCTTCTAAATGTTACCAAACCATCTCTAACTATAACATTCTAAGATTTTACAGGGAGTTGAATTTATACTCACCAGCTAGTCTCTAAATAGAAGGATTCACTTTATACAGCTTCTTTATTTTTTTTTAAAGATCACTCATGCTGCTGGACCATCAAAAGTATAGCTTAAGTAAGTCTATTCCATAGTTCCCTGGGATGAGTTACTTAGGCTATATTGAGTTGAATTAATTGAAAATTACTATTCATCCACTCACTCCTTCCCAATTTATACTGAAAATAATCAGTCAACAAGTATTTATCAGCATTTTGACATCATTTTTTGCAGGATTCTATGTTAGTTTTGATTCTTTTCTGTTTATGTATTTATTTTGAGGCAATCAGGATTAAGTAAGCGACTTGCCCAAGGTCATACAGAAAGTGTCAAACACATGAGGTTGGATTTGAACTCAGGTCCTCCTGAGTCCACAGCAGGTGTATTTCCACTGTGCCACCTAGCTGCCCTAACTTTTTTTTTAATAAACTCCCTACCTCATTGTAATAGTAAGAGATCAGTGACTGAGGTCAGTCATAAGATTTGGAGACAGACACTGCAGTCAGTTGGGGTACTTTTATCATAAAATGTTTGTGTTAGGATTGATTCATTTTAAAGCAATAGATGGTTTTTTTTCCTTAGAACAAATTGTTACTTTTCACTGTTTTTATTTTCTATGTTTTTAATTTAGCTATTATATAACTTTTGCATGTTATTCTTTTTGCTGGCCAGCTCACGGTCTAATATAACTGAAACCTCTGTAAGATCACATTATGAGGAAGAACTAAGACAATGTGGGAACCAATGCTCCCCCCCCATAATGATGGGTAGGTGACCAATGGCTAGAAGTGACTAAAGGTAGAAGAGAAGCCTGGAGACTTAGAATTTGGGGTGAAAGTAATGGAAAGATAGTAACCTCATTTGAGACATGCAAGAATTTTAGGCAAAAAGAAGATATGTGAAAGACAAGCTTAGTTTTAGTTTTTTTCACAATCTATGTTTATAGAAATGGGGAAAAGAGTTTTGGCATTTTGTTTTTAGAGAATGAGAAATATAATATATGGATATTAATAATAATTTTAATAATAAAAATTCTGAAAAGTTCCACTCTCTGAATAACAGTAGGTGGCAGTAAAGGACAATTTTTCCTTGGAAAATGCATTGGCATTCAAATATTCAATTTTAAAGTACAGAGCAGTTTTGGCCTATTCTCAGTTTCATTATAGAAAATGGACACCACATATTACTTCTTTTATTCCATTTGCAGCCATCTAAATTAAAAGCATAAAGTCCTCTGTCTCTCTATCCTTTATTTCATAGAGAACATTTCTAAAAGACATATCTATCCTGAAATTTACTCAACAGGAAAGACCATCTGACTTCTGTTATTAGCAACTTCTAAAAATTCCCGTTATTTTATTTTATTAACTATGATTCAGCACCACAATATCAATGGTCTACAGAAGGTACTCTTGGAAACCTTATAAATGGGCAAGAGAATTCCATTTTTCCTTTTTCCTGAATTAAGCTATTTTAAAATGTATTTGAGATTATATTTCTTGAAAAGTTTTTTCAAGTATATATGTCTGAGTGGCATTAATTAAAATAAGGAACTGAACATGGAATTGAATCTTGCCTCAGATATTTGCCAGCTATGGGATTTGGGGCAAATCATTTAAACTCTCTAAGTCTTTGTCTATGAAATGGAAGTGTATAATAACAGTACCTTCCTTTCAGGGTTATTGTAAGGGTAAAATGAAATAATGCAGGCAAAATTTTATATAGAAGAACTCTTATGGTCATACATTTTTGAAGCATGAAAGAAAGAAATCTTTCTTTAGTGCTTTGTAGGGTGATAAAGGCTGGTAATTATCTTTTTAAAAATAAATATACATACTATTTTATTTTCCCTGAATTACATGCAAAGACAAATTTAACATTATTTAAAAATAATTTTGAATTCCAAATTCTTTCTGTCCCTTTCTTCCTTCAACCCTCCTGAGAAGGCAAGCAATTTGTAATAAGTTATATTTGTACAGTTATAGAAAAATATTTCCATATTAGTCATATGAAAGAAAACATGAAAAAAAACCCACAAAAAGCAGTTTTCTTAAAAAATATGCTTCAATTTGCATTCAGACTCCAACAGTTCTTTCTCTGGAAATAGATATCATGCTTCATCATAAGTTCTTCAGAATTTTCTTGGATAATTGTACTGCTGAGAATGATTAAGTCATTCATTGTTTATCAGTATACAATATTGCTATAACTGGGTTTCCCCAAGTCTGTTCATTTCACTTTGCATCAATTAATGTGAGTCTTTCCAGATTATTCTGAGCGCATCTTGCTTTTTATTCCTTATAGTACAATACTATTTCATCATAACCATATACAACTTGTTCAGCCATTTCCCAATGAATAGACGTGCCCCTAATTTCTAATTCTCTGCCATCGCAAAGACTTGCTATAAATATTTTTTATAGAAAAGTCTTTTTTTCTTTCTTTTTTTTTGAAACACCTATAGGCCAAATACTACCTAGTAGTAGTATTGCTAGGTCAAAGTATATGCACAGTTTTATATTCCTTTGGGCATAGTTACATATTGTCTCCAGAATGGTTGAATCAATCCATGATACCACTAACAGTGCGTGATATCTCCATTTTCCCATATCCCCTCTACCATCATTTTATTTTTTGCTATATTAGCTAATCTAATAAGTATGGGTAGTACCTTAGAATTGTTTTAATTTTCAATTCCCTAATAACAGTGATATAGAACATTTTTATATGATCATAGTTTTGATTACTTTATCCAAAAACTGCCTCTTTGTACCTTTGAGTATCTTATTTTTCAAATTTTGACTATATATTTGAAAGATGAAGTCTTTACCAGAGAAATATAAAAAAATTATGATTACTAATTGTGTATTTCCCTCCATCCTATTTCCTCCCATTTATCCTACACTTTCTCTCTTTGCACACTATCCATCCTCAAAAGTGTTTTGCTTCTGATTATTACCTCCCTTACACCAAACTTTCTTCTATCAGCACCATCCCTCTTCCTTCCCTTATCCCCATTCCCCTCCTACTTTCTTGTAGGGAGGATTATAATTGTCCTACTTAAAATGAAAGAGCCTGAGGCAGAGCTCTGAGTTAATGGCACTTCACGGAATTGGACTTCAGATTTTTCTCATGATCTTAGATGCCTCCTCCTTCCAAGACCCTATTTTTATAGGGCTAGGTATCTAAACATTCAAGAACATCTATACCAAATACAGAATAATTCCATCAATTAACCCTTGATGCATGATTTAAAATAAGCAAAATAACATGTAAGTAGCATCACAGGATCAACGAAGCAAGGAATATCTTTACCAACTAGGTGGTCATAAGATGAATGGGCTTCTCCTTACATGAGCCAGGAGGAGATGATACAAGCTATCATAATCAGTGACCTAAGTCATTATAAGGTGGTCAAAATATGGCCACCTGCTCCTGTTGGACAAAAGATTGGTCTGGAGATACAAAAATATATTGAGGGGATTGTCATGTAGTTGGGTCACCTCTGCCACTCTGGACTTGGTCACCATGACAAGGAAAAAGAAGACTGGAGGAGCCTCTAGTTAATTTCCTATAATAATGCAAGAGAATTTAGAATCTGCAGCTCATAGCTCTGGAGCCTTATATAGAGAATATTGATATGGTTTTTTTTGTTTGTTTTGTTTTGTTTTTCCAAATTGTTTGATACTGGTTGGAATAGAGTAGGGAAACAAATGAATTATTTCTTACAAAAGTAAGATAGATTTCTACACTCAAATGAATATGAATGTTATTCTCTCTTTGAGCCAGTTCTGATGGGAATAAGGTTTAAGTGCTTCTCTTTACCTTTCCCATCTTTCCCTCCATTGTAGAAGCTCTTTTGTACCTTTTATGTGAAAATAATTTGTCCCATTCCATCTCTCTCCTTCTCTTAGTACATTACTTTTCCTCACCACTTAATTTTATTTTTAAGATATCATCCCATCATATTCAACTTATATACATATTTCTATTTATATTTTCTTACTGTCCTAATAATGAGAGAGTTCTTAGGTGTTACAAGCATTATCTGTCTGCATATAAAGGCAAACATTATGATTTCTCATGATTTCTCTTTCCTGCTTACCATTTTATGCTTCTCTTCATTCTTATATTTGAAAATCAAATACAAGAATTCTTTTCAGTTCTGGTCTTTTCATTAGCAATGATTTAAAGTCCTCTGTTTCATTAAATATCCATTTTCTCCCCTGAAGGATTATTAATTCAATAGTTTTCTTATTTTCAATTTTATTGATCTCCCCTTTAATTTTCAGAATTTCCAATTTGGTATTTAATTGAGGGTTTGTAATTTGGTCTTTTTCTAGCTTTTTTAATTGTAAGCCCAGTTCATTAATCTTCTCCTTCTCTGTTTTACGCAAGTAAGCATCTAGAGATATAAAATTACCCCTTATAACCGCTTTAGCCGAGTCCCACAAATTTTGGTATGTTGTCTCATTGTTGTCATTCTCCTGGATGAAATTTTCGATTGTGTCTGTAATTTGCTCTTTCACCCATTTGTTCTTCAGGATTAGATTATTTAATTTCCAAATAACTTGTGGTCTATTTTCTCCTGGCCTTATATTACATGTGAGTTTTATTGCATCATGATCTGAGAAGGATGTATTTACTATTTCTGCTTTTCTGCATTTGATTTTGAGGTTTTTATGCCCTAACACATGATCAATTTTTGTATAAGTTCCATGAACCCCTGAGAAAAAAGTATACTCCCTTCTATCACCATTCAATTTCCTCCAGAGATCTATCATACCTAACTTTTCTAGCCTTTTGTTAACCTCCCTAACTTCTTTCTTATTTATTTTGGAATTTGATTTATCTAATTCTGAGAGAGCAAGGTTGAGATCTCCCACTAGTATAGTATTACTGTCTATTTCTCCTTGCATCTCTCTTAACTTCTCCTGTAGGAATTTGGATGCTATACCACTTGGTGCATATATGTTAAGTATTGATACTGCTTCATTGTCTATGGAACCCTTTAGTAAAATGTAGTTTCCTTCCTTATCTCTTTTAATTAGATCTATTTTTGTTTTTACTTGATCCGAGATAAGGATTGCTACCCCTGCCTTTCTTTGTTCACCTGAAGCATAGAAGATTCTGCTCCAGCCCTTTACCTTCACTCTGTATGTATCTCTATGTTTTAGATGTGTTTCTTGTAAACAACATATTGTAGGATTCTGGCTTTTAATCCAGTCTGCTACCCGCTTCCGTTTTATGGGAGAGTTCATCCCATTCACATTCACAGTTAAAATAACTATATCTGTATTCCCTGCCATCTTATTTACCCAGAGTTATGATTATCTCTTCCCTTTCCCCTCTCTCCCTTCCCCCTCCCCAGTACTTTGCTCTTGATGACCACCTCCCACCAATAATCCTCCTCCCTTTATACTCCCTCCCTCCCCTTTATACCTTTCCCCTAATCCTTCTATTAGTTTATCCCTTTCCTTTTCTCCCCTCCCTCCTACCTTCCCACAAGGAGGGTCAGTGCTTTCTTTGAAGCCAAATGTGTCTGATATATTCTCTTAGAGTCCAATCTAATGAGAGTAAAGTTTACACAATACTCATCACCCTCCCTTCTTTCCCAGTTTATCCCTTTCCTTTTCTCCCCTCCCTCAGACATCCCACCAGATTTTACCTTCTTTATTTTTACTTTATTTTGCCTCCTTTTCCCCCTCCCCCCTTTTTCTTTTTCAGTATGGTATCCCTTCCACCTCTATTTTCTTTTCCATGATTATCAAAGAAAAATCAAATTATACTGCCATTCTTTAAAGGATACCTATAGTAGTAATATAATTCTCAAGAGATTTCCTTTTTACCTTTTTATGTTTCTCTCGAGTTCTCTATTTGGAGGTCAAATTTTTTGTTCAGATCAGGTCTTTT
>JAJPUD010005009.1:85532-115693 GCA_023553655.1 Myrmecobius fasciatus | reverse complement strand
CTCTTCTGCTTCTTGCTCATGATTTAAAGTTGGGATATTGGTCAAAACCAGAGAAAACTGCAACGATTTGTATTTGCCCTGGGGCAGTTTGCCGAGTTGACTTCCGGTCTGAGGCTGGTCGGGCTAGATTCGCACTAGGACCACGTTTTCAGCTGGTCTGGATCCACCCTTTTCCAAAGGCAGATCTGCCAAAGCACCTGCCCGCAAGCAGAGGAAAGTGGCCCAGGCGTCTCCCAGGGGCTTCCTGGGTGCCCAAAATCCGCCCCTCTATCGCAGCCCTGACTTCCGCCCCGGCTGGAGTCTGATTGCGACCAGCGGCCGATTTCCCCTGAGGCTAACCTTCTCCGGAGTTCTTTCACTGTAGATCTTTGATAGAAGTGCGTTGTAGTCCGAATGCTTGGAGTTGCTCTCACTTAGAAACCAGTTGGAAGGCTTACTTTGTCTGAGTTTGAGGGAATGTCCCGGGAGTTCACAGAGAAAGCTGTCCGCAGTTCGCCATCTTGGCTCCGCCCCCTCCCCTGAAGGATTATAACTCAGTTTTACTGGCTAGATGATTGTGGGTGATTGTAGCTACTTTGCCCTCAAAATATCATATTTTAAGGTCTTTGATCCTTTAAGATAGAAGCTGCCAAATTTTGTATTATCTTGACTGTGGTTCCATGATATTTGAATTGCTTCTTTCTGGCTGCATATAGTATTTTCTCCTTAACCTGTGAGCTCTGGAATTTGGCTATGTATTTATTTTTTTCTAGTAAATTTATTTATTTTTAATACATATTGCTTTATGAATCATGTTGGGAGAAAAAAAAATAAGAATAAAAGGGACATACCATAGGAGAGAGTTTAAAAAAATAAAAGTAAAAAGAAATGAACATAGCATGTGTTAATTTACATTGTCTCCTTAGTTCTTTTTTCTAGATGTAGATGGCATTTCCTGTCCAAAGTTTATTGGGACTGCTTTGGATCACTGAACCAATGAGAACCAAGTCTTTTATAGTTGATCACTGTACAATCCTGCTGTTATTATATACAATGTATTTCTGGCTCTGCTTGTTTCTTGTTTTGCTTTTTGCTGAGGCAATTGAGGTTAAGTGACTTGCCCAGGGTCACACAGCTAGGGAAATTAAGTGTCTGAGATCACATTTGAACTCAGGTCTTCCTGATTTCAGGGCTGGTGCTCTATCCACTGCGCCATCTAGCTGCCCCTTGGTTCTGCTTGTTTCGCTCAGCATCAGTTCATTTAAATCTTTCCAGGCCTTTCTAAAATCAGCTTGTTCATCATTTTTTATAGAACAATTAATATTCCATTACCTTCATATACCACAATTTATTCAACTATTTCCCAATTGATGAGTATCTACTCATTTTCTAGTTCTTTGCTGCCACAAAAAGAGCTGCCACAAACATTTTTGCACATGTGAGTCCTTTTCCCTCCTTTATGATTTCTTTGGGATACAGACACAGTAATGGCACTGCTGGGTAACTATATATTTCTGAGGTGAGGTTTGTTGGATTCTTCCTATTTGTATTTTATCCTTTGATTATAAAATATTGTGGTAGTTTTCCTTAATAATTTATTGAAAGATGATATCTCAATTTTTTTTTGATTAAGGCTTTTATCTAGCTCAAAAATTATTATTTTTTATTTTTTTATTTTATTTTATTTTTTTAAAGTTTTTTATTTGTATGACATGTATATGGGTAGTTCCCCAACATTGATCTTTACAAAGCTTTCCATTACAAATTTTACCCCCAGTCCCCTCCCCTCCCCTAGATGGCAGGAAGTCCACTACATGTTAATAATGTTGAAATGCTTGAGAAGTTATGCAAGAAAAATCCTATCTACAAGAAAAAAAAAATCAGAGAAAGGCAACACAATGCAAGCAAATGTCAATAAAGATCATGAAAATGTTATGTTGTGGTCCATATTTCATATCCCTCTCTCTGGGTGTATATGGTTTTCTTCAGTGAACAATTGGAACTGGTTTGAGACAATTCTTTGTTGCAGAGAGCCATGTCCATCAGAATTGATCATCATGTAATACTGTTGTTGTCGTGTATGATGATCTCCTGGTTCTGCTCGTTTCACTCAGCATCAGTTCATGCAAGTCTCTCCAGGCCTCTCTGAAATCGTCCTGCTGGTCGTTTCTTACAGAGCAATAATATTCCATAACATTCATATACCATAACTTATTCAGCCACTCTCCAATTGATGGGCATCCCTTCAGTTTCCAGTTTCTAGCCACTACAAAAAGGGCTGCCACAAACATTCTTGCACATGTGGGGCCCTTTCCCTCCTCTAAGATCTCTTTGGGATATAGGCCCAGTAGAAATACTGCTGGGTCAAAGGGTATGCACAGTTTGACAACTTTTTGTAGCTCAAAAATTATTAAATTATATCCCTTTCATCTATTTTCCAAGTCAGTTGTTTTTTAATTGAAATGTTTTACATTTTCTATTTTTATTCCTATTGATATTGTTTTATTATTTCATTATATTTAACATAGTCATTAGCTTCCACTTATCTAATTTTAATTTTTAAGGAAGTATTTTCTTCAGTACTTTTTTGAGTCTTCTTTACAAGTTGTTGACTCTTTTTCATTATTTTCTTGGTTACTCTAATTTAATTTTTCCTCCAACTTTCTTATTTGATTTTTAAAATCTATTTTGAGTTCTTCCACAAATTCTTTTTTTGGGGGAAAGAGAGGGCAAAGGGAGGAAGACTGAGATCAATTCCTGTTCTTTTTTAGGATTCTGATTATGGGAGTTCTGATGTTGTTCTCTTCTGACTTTATTTTGATCTTTCCTGTCACCAGAGTAACTTCTTATAATGAAGTTATTTTTTCTTTGTTTATTTTTCCCATCCTCTTTTTTCACTTTTAGTCTTACATGTTAAGCTGGACTCTGTTTCTTGGGTGAAGGAATCACTGTCCCAAACTTCAGAGTTTTTTTTTTCCTATAAAGCTATTTTCAGAACTATGTTTTGAAAGTCTGTAAGTTTTAAAATCTTCCAAGGTAGCTATGCTATAAGGAGAAGTGTATTTACTACTCTGTTGGACTGTGTTCTGATCTGTGAGTGACCACAAGCACTCTTTTCCACCCTGAAACTGTGTCAGAGTTACTATTCCCCTGTTGCTACAAGTTCTGGTGTGCTATGGCTTCTCCAAGCCCTAGGACTGACTTAGATTTAAGAATGAGTAATGCATCAGAGTCCTGCACCTAATGTCAATTAAGGGACCCCTTTAATTTCTTTATGATCAGCTGTCCAACCCCCTTACCATTTGTGCGCTGAGAACTCTGAAAGCTGCTGTCAATTGCCCCCAAGGCCTACTCTTAGTTTACAAGGGCATGACCTATACTGGCACAACCTGAACTCTGCTCTTATTCAAAGCAACAGCCCTTTCCTGCCAGCCTCCTAAGTTGTCTTGGGCTAGAAAATTATTTTATCCCATCATTTTGTGAGTTATGCTGCTCCAGAATTAATTTTGAAGCATTATTTAAAACTGTTTAGAGGGAAATTTTGGAATACTCAGGTGAGTCTCTGACTTTTTCTCCATTATCATGGCTTTACCCATTTAGTTATCTTTAGAATCACTATTTTGTTTCCTTAATTATATTGTATGTTCCTTGGAGGCAGAAACAATGTTTGACATATCTTTGTATCCCTAAGTTGTATGGAAAATGAACTAACTAACAAAGACTCAGTCTTTGAAGCAGACCCAAATTTGCTCTTTCTGGAGGGTCATTTACAATATGTGCAAGATATTCCCTATCTGGTTCCAGTTCAAAATGTGGAATCTGAAGAGCTTCTTTCTAACTATGCATAATTTAGAGAATAATTGTATAGTAATAAAAATATCCAAAAGAATGTGTGGCCTAAGAGATGTCAAGACAGAAATGAATGTGAACAAAGAGGGATGACTGAATAATGTCTTGTCTCTTTTTTCTTTCTGGTGGTATATAGTCATGGACTTAGAAGACCTGCTGAATAGGAAAAGGAACAATTGATCACATTGTGCAATCTGACCAAGATTGCATGGCATTTCTCATGCCTTTTGTATTTATTCTTTCCCAATATTAAGGGAATAAATATTAGAAAAAAAGAATGCCCTGGTGACTGAGTTTAGGAGATTCAGAGATCTGAATTCCCATTAGGAACTGGAGGCTATAACTTTAAACACTGGAGTATTAAAAAAATACCCTTCACTAAAAGCTAATTTAGAACAACTGAATAATTGATTCATTAAATTTTATCTTTGACAATTATTCTTTCTTACACATCTTTTTCTTTTAGTTTTAAAATAATATTTTATTTTCCCAAGTACATGCAAAGATAGCTTTCACCATTCACTTTTGCAATACCTTGTGTTCCAATTATTTTTCCTCTCTGCTCAATCCCCTCTCTTATCTTGGTGTAGGGTATTAAATGTTAGTAAATGCCATACTATTTCCTAATTTGCACAGCAACTGTTGTCAAATAGTGAATTCTTATCCCAGAAGCTAGATTCTTTGGGTTTGTCAAATATTGGATTACATTAGTAATTGGCTATTGTATCTTGTGAACCTAACCTATTCCACTGAAGCACTATTCTATTTCTTAACCAGAGCTAAATAGTTTTGATAACCACCATTTACAATTTGGTTTTAGGTCTGGTACAGTTAAGCCAGCTCCATTTGCATTTTTCCCACTAATTTCCCTGAAATTCTTCTTGAAGAATTTTGCTATTATTTTTTCTAGCTCTATAAAGTAATTTCTTGGCAGCTTGATTGGTATGGCACTAAATAAGTATATTAATTTAGGTAGAATTTTCATTTTTATTATATTAATTTAGTCTATCCATGAGTACTTTATATTCTTCCATTTGTTTAAATCTAACTTTACTCGTGTGAAAAGTCTTTGTAATTGTGTTCCAATAATTCCTGAGTCTGTCTTGGCAGATATTTTAAATGGAATTTCTTTTTGTATCTCTTGTGGCTGGACTTTGTTGGTTAAAGATAAACTTTTCTGATATTGAACCATCCCTGCATTTCTGGCAAAAATTCCACCTGATCAAAGTATATCATCCTGGTGATAAGTTACTTTAATTTCTTTGATAATATTTTTGCATCAACATTCATTAAGGAAATTGTTCTAAAATTTTCTTTCTCTATTTTGGGTCTTACTGGTTTAGATTCCAAGATGACTGTACATGAAATCACAAATATACCATGCATAACTTGCTTTTCCTTTCAAATATACAACAAAATTATTATGTAAATTTCTTTTTTCTTTCTTTCTTTCCCTTCCCTAGAGGTGGCTACAATTAGGCACAAATAGGGATATGTGTTTGTATGTGGGTATAATATAAAATTATATTTATATTTGTTTATACACACATTTATATGTATAATAGAAAATTATTCTATACATACTTTTATTTATCAGTTCTTTCTCTGGATGTAGAGAGCATCTTTTTTCATATGGGCTTTATAATTAATGTGGGTATTTATTGTATACAATGTTCTCTTGCAAATAGTTTTAAGATTCATGTAGTCAAGGATTACAACATTGTTTTATGTTCATCATTTGATAATGATAATGTTATCATCTGATAATTTAGTGAGTAAGTAAATCAGAAAACCACATCAAGATTTGGGGAAATGGCCTTATATCAATCTATGGGAGCTGTGAAATAAAGGGTGCATTGGCAATCTTATTGTCCTTTCTCCAAATTGGAATGTGATTAAAGGGCAAGAAAACTATTCTTTACCTATTCAATCTTTGGTTCCATTAAAGTTCAAGGAAATAGTAAAGATGTAATGAAAACAATGCCCATTCTAACCCAGCCCTATCTTCCCCCCATTTTGGGGGATTTAAATTTCAATTAAAGGGTGGGATGTCTAAATTTTCATATATGTGGGCTTCTTTCTTTCCATTCCTGGATCTTCAAATTCAAATCTGTTTCCCTTTATCCATTTGAGACCTCCTTTTCATTCTTATTTCTAGATATCTATGTTCTCAGACCTTCTCTCTGTTGCCCACTCTCCATGATTTGGACCACTCCTTCCTTCCTACATCCCATCAGAGCTTGCCTTTGTGATGTTGTTTAATGTCATTTCTTTAAGGCTCTATTATGGTAACTGGCTAACTAATCTGATGTACTGTTTCAAGTTAGGTCACTAATGGTTAATGGTAGCTTAATATGCAATATTAATCAAATATTAATCAAATGCAATAGCATTTGAACTTAAGTGGAAGTTTATGAATTTTATCCAAAGTTAACCCAGAATGAATAAAGTAGTTTTTACTAGAAATATTTAACATGAGGAAGCTCATTTAATCAATTAATCAAGCTCAATTAAATCACATTCATAATTGGCTACTTTTTTCACACTTGGATCATTAACATGAAGAAGACATTGGCCTCCACTTTCATGCTTCAAGGCTGTCTACAGGAGTCAGAATTATTGGACTAAGTAGGACTTTGACTATGTCAGAGAATGAAAAGATCTGTTGGTGTCTACTGTACCTGCTCTACATAAAAAGTAAAGTAGGGAAGAGATTGCAAAGTAGATATTAATCAATTATGGCAAAGTATTTAGGAGAAATCATCCAGAATATCTTAAACAAATCAGATTGTTCTTGGCCCAATCTCTGGCAGTCTGACATATGGAAATACTTTGTAAGTATCTCCCCCAAAGCATTTTCAGACATTTTCCCCTACTCTTTTTATACAACTCAATTATATGAAAACTCTTCAAGAACTTGCTCAGGGTAGAAAGGGCAGACTTCTGTGGTGATACCATTAGACCCCAGCTTCATAAAGAAGAAATGCTTGTGGGTACTTCATTGATAAAATTCACTTGGTTAATAAAGTCCTAACTGTATATTTTTCCTCAGAATTGGCACACATTTTCCATTTTTATTCAAGCATGGTTCATTTTCCATTTCTGGAAATGCTACATTGACTGTTAAGAAATGAGGCTTGAATAAAGAGACACTTCAATGATGCCTGAAAGTTTCAAGCAGATCCTAAAAACCATGTTTCATCGGTCTGAAACAATTACACCTCAAAAAGGAGAGAGAGTGGGCCTTTAAGATATGCAAGTGCCCTCTGAGATGGTAAATTTGAGAAGAGAGAAAATTTCAAAGGAGGCACACCTGTGTGATAGGGTTTGATGATTTAGCAGAAGGCTTATCTCAAACTTTAGACAATTGAAAGATTTGGGGAATTGATCAATCTTCTCATGTTTTCCAGTTGGCATTTAGGTCTCTTTACTAAAAAGGGCTTTTAAAAATGTAGCCTCAGTTCTGACTTTAATGTAAATTTTATGCCAGGATGCATGAGTTGCACTGAAATCATTTTCTCAGGAAAAAAATAAAGCTTCTGGAAAACTCACTTCAGGCTTATGGTTAGGATTAATAAAGAGTATCTCATTGATGTCTAGGAGTGGAAAATTTCTTGTGTTAGCACATAACTGGTTCAGTATTACATTTGCACACAAAATCTATCCCAAAGTAAAAGTATGCCTTGTTACAAAATAGAACTCTAAATATGGAAAGTACCTTAGAAGTAATTTAATTCAAAATTTTACAAGACACAGGAATACCTACAAGAATATAATGTCTTTGAGACACTCTTTCAATCTCCTCTTCAATGTCTTCAATGATAAGGCAGTTACTATTTTCTCAACAAGTCTTTTTTACTATTAAACAATTTCTTATGTTGAGTTAAAATTCATAAGCTCTGCCTCTTCCTTAAATCTTTTATAGCATAAATAAAACTGATACCTCTTCATTATGGCCGCACTTTAAATATCAGAAATAGTGATCATGTCTCTCTCATGCTTTTCTAGACTACAGATGCCAAATTTATTGCAAAATTTCCTATAGGATATTTCAGATTACCCTAAGCTCCTTCACTCTTCAGAAATCCTTTGGATAAATTACAGTTTGTCAATGTCTCTCTCAAAGACACTAATAAAAAATATATTGTCTGAATAACAGAGACATATAACTCTACCATTACTTCATTCTAATGCAAAGGAAACTCATCAGCTATCCCATAGAATTTTTTCCTGACCTAACATTGTTTTAATGTTATCACCATTAAGTCATCTAAACTGAAAAGTCATCACTTGTTTTCTTCCTTATCTCTCCTACATAGTCACTATCTTCTGATGATTTTTTTCTGCGTAATATTTATGCTTTCCCAATTCATTTTATTCTCATTGTCAAGGCCCTTTCCAAATCCTCATTATGGGATACGTGTCATTACTATAATTTCCTAATTAATTTCTCTGTCATATTGACTTTCCTAATACACTACTTTCTACAGGACTTTCTACATCTTGATAACTTCCATGGTTTTCTATTGTCTAAAAAGTAATGGTCAAACTCTTCCCGGGATTCAAGATTATCCACATTCTTGCCTTTCCTGAGTTTTTTTTAAATTTTATATTCCCTCACTTGCTGACAATACAACCATTCCATTAGAATGAGCCTGTACTTATTCCCACTAAAGTTAAAGCTTAACCTTCCACAAAGGCTTTTAACCCTCTTCCAGATCTTATCAAACTTTAACCTTCATTCAAGGGAATTTCATTTCTGAAAACAAAACAAAACAAAACAAAACACAAAAAATAAAACAAAAGGAAAACATTAAGTAGCTCTTACATTTTATGAAAACTTTTAGCCTTCTTGATAGCTAAAAGATTCTTAATATTTATTAATCATGAAAGAAAGAAAACTGAAAAGAAAAATAAAAGAACTCTTTAGTTAAAAAGTTTTATTTTGACTAGGAAGATAAAATTGAAAGAATTGATGAAGCCAGGTATTGTCTGTCTTCAAGCAATGCTCGGGGAACATAGTGATAGTGAAGAAGAGGCTGAGAATTTGTATCATAGAAATAAAACAATACTTTGTTCATCAGAAACAAGATTGTCAGAGAACAATTATTAGTCATATTATTAATTTTATAAGCATTGCTGCTTAGGGACAGAGTCAAATAAAAAATTTCTCCCACTCTCCTTCCTTAGCTTGGCCTCATGACTTCCTTATTTGTTTGGTTTGTTTGTTTGTTTTGGTTTTGTTTTGTTTTCAAATCCCAGCTCAGAGTATCTTCTATGGGAAGTCTTTTTCAATCCTTCTTAATTCTGATGCCTACCCTTGAGATTATTTCTCATTTATTCTATACATAGCTTATTTGTGCATAATTGTTTAAACATTGTTTTCTCCACTAAACAATAAGCTCTTTGAGAACAAAGACTATCTTTGGTCTTTTTTTGCATCTCCATTGCTTATTTCCCTGCCTGACACACAATAGAAAACCAATACATGTTTATTGACCAAATTAAATTCTCCAGAAAGCTGACGATGTTGTCTTACATTTTTTTTTTTAGTTTTCAAGAAACAGGAGAAAACTTTTAAAATTAGAGACTAAAATTTAGGTTAGGGCTTCTGATTTGCCATGCACAACTCTATAGAGGTGCTAATATCATAGACACAGGCTTGGCAATTATCTATCTTCCCAGAAAAATAAAGTTAAAAAAGGGTTAAGTTAAGTTGTTTAAAAAATAATTTCTATTGATTTGGACTATGATAATTTTAGTAGTACTACCTTTGGTTTAATAAAGGATATTTGCTTTTTCTTTTTTTTTAATTTTATTTTATTTGCATAACATATGTGTGGGTAATTCTTCAACATTAACCCTTACATAGCTTTCTGTTACAGATTTTTCCCCCCAACTCCCCACCCCACCCCTAGATGGCAGGATATCCACTACATGTTAATTATGTTAAAATACTTGACAGCTTGAATATATGTATACATATTTCTACATTTATCATTGTTGTGCAAGAAAAATCGTATCTACACAAAAGACTTATCAGATAAAGGAAACACAATGTAAGCAAACATCAATCAAGAGTATGAGAATGTTATGTTGTGGTCCACATTTCACATCCCTCTCTCTGGGTGTATATGGCTTTCTTCAGTGAACAATTGGAAGTGGTTTGAAACATTTTGTTGTTGAAGGGAGCCATGTCCATCAGAATTGATCGTCATATAGTATTGTTGTTGCTGTATATAATGATCTCGTGGGTCTGCTCATTTCACTCAGCATCAATCCATGCAAGTCTCTCCAGGCTTCTCTGAAATCATACTGCTGGTCATTTCTTACAGAACAATAATATTCCATAACATTCATATAACATAATTTGTTCAGCCATTCTCCAATTGAAGGGCATCTATTCAGTTTCCAGTTTCTAGCCACTACAAAAAGGGCTGCCACAAACATTCTTGCACATGTGGGGCCCTTTCCTTTCTTTATGATTTCTTTGGGATATAAATGCTGCTGGATCAAAGGGTATGCACAGTTTGACAACTTTTTGAGCATAGCTCCAAATTGCTCTCCAGAATGGTTGGATCCATTCACAGTTCCACCAACAATGCATCAGTGTCCCAGCAATCCCACATCCCCTCCAACATTCATCATTAACTTTGCCTGTCATTTTAGCCAATCTGACAGGTGTGTAGTAGTACCTCAGGGTTGTCTTGATTTGCATTTCTCTGATCAATAGTGATTTGGAGCACCTTTTCATATGACTATAAATACTTTTAATTTCATCCTCTGAAAATTGTCTGTTCATATCCTTTGATCATTTATCCATTGGAGAATGGCTTGAATTTTTATAAATATGAGACAATTCTCTATATATTTTAGAGATGAGACCTTTATCAGAACCCTTGAATGTAAAGATGATTTCTCAATTTATTGCTTCCCTCCTAATCTTGTCTGAATTGATTTTGTTTGTACAAAAACTTTTTAACTTAATATAGTCAAAGTTATCTATCTGGTTTTCAATTAAGAGTTCCAGTTCTTCTTTGGACATAAATTTATTCCATCTCCATAGGTCTGAGAAGTAAGCTATATTACATTACTCTAATTTACTTATACTATCACTCTTTATATCCAGATCATGAACCCATTTAGATCTTATCTTGGTATGTGGTGTTAGATGTGGGTCAAGCCCTAATTTCTTCCACACTAGTTTCCAATTTTCCCAGCAGTTTTTGTCAAACAGTGAGTACTTATCCCAGAAGCTGGGGTCTTTGAGTTTATCAAAGACTAGATTGCTATAGTTATTGCCTAGTTTGTCTTGTGATTCTAGCCTATTCCACTGAGCGACTACTCTATTTCTTAGCCAGTACCAAATGGTTTTGATGACTGCTGCTTTATAATATAGTTTTATATCTGGTACAGCAAGGCCACCTTCATCTGCCTTTTTTTTCATTAATCCCCTTGAAATCCTTGACCTTTTGTTCTTCCAAATGAACTTTGCTATTATTTTTTCTAGATCTGTAAAATAATTTCTTGGGAATTTGATTGGCATGGCACTAAATAAGTAGATTAGTTTGGGTACTATTGTCATTTTTATTATATTTGCTCGTCCTACCCATGAGCACTTAATGTTTTTCCAACTGATTAGGTCTGATTTTATTTGTGTGGAGAGTGTTTTGTAGTTTAGTTCATATAGTTCCTGACTTTCCCTTGGCAGATAAATTCCCAAATATTTTATACTATCAACAGTTATCTTGAATGGAATTTCTTTTTGTATCTCTTGCAGCTGAACTTTATTGGTAATATATAAAAATGCTGATGATTTATGTGGATTTATTTTGTATCCTGCTACTTTGCTAAAGTTGTGAATTGTTTCTAGTAGTTTTTTAGTTGAGTCTTTAGGGTTCTTTAAGTATATCATCATGTCATCTGCAAAGAGTGATAATTTGGTTTCCTCATTACCTACTCTAATTCCTTTAATCTCTTTTTCTTCTATTACTGCCAAAGCTAACATTTCTAAGACAATATTAAATAATAATGATGACAGTAGGCAGCCTTGTTTCACTCCTGATCTTATTGGGAATGGTTCTAGTTTGACTCCATTACATATGATGCTTGCTGGATGTTTTAAGTAGATACTACTAATCATTTTAAGGAAAAGCCCATTTATTCCAATACTCTCCAGTGTTTTTAATAGGAATGGGTGCTGGATTTTATCAAAGGCTTTTTCTGCATCTATTGAGATAATCATATTTTTTTTAACTTGGTTATTAATATAATTGATTATGCTAATAATTTTCCTAATATTGAACCAGCCCTGCATTCCTGGTATAAATCCTACTTGGCCATGGTGTATTGTCCTGGGGATAACTTTCTGTAATCTCATTGCTAAAATCTTATTTAAAATTTTTGCATCAATATTCATTAGGGAAATGGGTCTATAGTTTTCTTTCTCAGTTTTCTCCCTACCTGGTTTAGCTATCAGCACCATATCTGTGTTATAGAAGGAGTTTGGTAGTATACCTTCTTTCCCTATTTTTTCAAATAGTTTGTATACTATTGGGATTAATTGTTCTTTGAATGTTTGGTAAAATTCACATGTAAATCCATCTGGCCCTGGAGATTTTTTCTTAGGGAGTTGATTAATAGCTTGTTCTATTTCTTTTTCCAAAATGGGGCTATTTAAATAATTTATTTCCTCTTCTGTTAACCTAGGCAATCTATATTTTTGTAGATATTCCTCCATTTCATTTACATTATTAGATTTATTGGCATAAAGTTGAGCAAAGAAACTCCTAATTATTGCTCTAATTTCCTCTTCATTGGAGGAAAGTTCTCCCTTATCATTCTTGAGGCTAACAATTTGATTTTCCTTTTTCCTTTTTCTAATCAAATTAACTAAAGGCTTATCTATTTTGTTGGTTTTTTCATAAAACCAACTCTTGTTTTATTTATTAATTCAATAGCTTTCTTATTTTCAATTTTATTGATCTCCCCTTTAATTTTCAGAATTTCCAATTTGATATTTAATTGAGGGTTTTTAATTTGGTCTTTTCCTATCTTTTTTAATTGCAAGCCCAGTTCATTGATCTTCTCTTTCTCTGTTTTATGCAAGTAAGCATCTAGAGATATGAAATTACCCCTTATAACCGCTTTAGCCGTGTCCCACAAATTTGGGTATGTTGTCTCATTGTTGTCATTTTCCTGGATGAAATTATCGATTGTGTCTATAATTTGCTCTTTCACCCATTCATTCTTCAGGATTAGATTATTTAATTTCCACTTAACTTGTGGTCTATTTTCTCCTGGCCTTATATTACATGTGAGTTTTATTGCATCATGATCTGAGAAGGATGTATTTACTATTTCTGCTTTTCTGCATTTGATTTTGAGGTTTTTATGCCCTAACACATGATCAATTTTCATATAAGTTCCATGAACCCCTAAGAAAAAGTATACTCCCTTCTATCACCACTCAATTTCCTCCAGAGATCTATCATACCTAACTTTTCTAGCCTTTTGTTTACCTCCCTAACTTCTTATTGATTTTGTGATTTGATTTATCTAATTCTGAGAGAGCAAGGTTGAGATCCCCCACTGATATAGTATTACTGTCTTTTTCTCCTTGCATCTCTGTTAGTTTCTCCTCTAGGAATTTGGATGCTATACCACTTGGTGCATATATGTTTAGTGTTGATACCACTTCATTGTCTATGGTATCCTTTAGTAAAATATAGTTTCCTTCCTTATCTCTTTTAATTAGATCTATTTTTGCTATTACTTGATCCGAGAAAAGGATTGCTACCCCTGCCTTTCTTTGTTCACCTGAAGCATAGAAGATTCTGCTCCAGCCCTTTACCTTCACTCTGTATGTATCTCTATATTTTAGATGTGTTTCTTGTAAACAACATATTGTAGGATTTTGGCTTTTAATCCAGTCTGCTACCTGCTTCCATTTTATGGGAGAGTTCATCCCATTCACATTCACAGTTAAAATAACTATATCTGTATTCCCTGCTATCTTATTTACCCAGAGTTATGATTTTCTCTTCCCTTTCCCCTCTCTCCCTTCCCCCCTCCCCAGTACTTTATTTTTGATGACCACCTCCCACCAACAGTCCTCTCCCCTTTGGAATCCCTCCCTCCCCTTTATACCTTTCCCCTAATCCTTCTGTTAGTCTATCCCTTTCCTTTCCTCCTTTCCCTCTGACCTTCCCACAAAGAGGGTCAGGCCTTTCTTTGAAGCCAAATGTGTCTGATATATTTTCTTAGAGTCCAATCTAATGAGAGTAAGGTTTACCCAATACTCATCACCCTCCCTTCTTTCCCTCAATTATATTAGATCTTCTATGTCTCTTTATGAGATTTTGCCTTATTTTACCTCATTTATTTTTACTTTATTTTGCCTCCTTCCCCTCTCTCTTTCTTTTCAGTATGGTATCCCTTCCACCGCTAATTTCTTTTCCATTATTATCAAAGAAAAATCAAATTATACCCCCATTCTTTAAGGATACCTATAGTAGAAATATAGTTCTCAAGAGTTCTTTCCTTTTTACCTTTTTATGCTTCTCTTGAGTTCTGTATTTGGAGGTCAAATTTTTTGTTCAGATCTGGTCTTTTCATTAGAAATAGGTGAAATTCTCCTGCATCATTGAATGACCATCTTCTTCCCTGGAAGATGATGCTCATTCTAGCTGGATAACTTATTCTTGGCTGTAATCCAAATTCTTTTGCCTTTTGGAATATCTGATTCCAGGCCCTTCGATCCTTTAATGTGGAAGCTGACAGATCTTGTGTAATTCTCATTACAGTTCCTCTGTATTTGAACCGTTTCTTTCTAGCTGCTTATAATATCCTTTCCTTGGTTGCGATAGTCCTGAAATTTGGCCACAATATTCCTTGGGGTTTTAATTTCGGGGTCTCTTTCAGGAGGTGATTGGTGAATTCTTTCAATGCCAATTTTGCCTTCTGATTCTAAAACATCAGGGCAATTCTCTTTCATGATTTCCTGGAAGATAGCATCCAGGTTTTTTTTTTTTTTTTCATCGTGGCTTTCAGGGAGTCCAATAATCCTTAAATTGTCTCTCCTGGATCTGTTTTCCAAGTCAGTTGTTTTTCCTAGGAGATATTTCATATTTTCTTCTATTTTTTTCATTTTTTTTTGTTTTTGTTTGACTGATTCTTGAAGTCTTATTGAGTCATTTACTTCTATTCAATTTTAATTTTTAAAGTATTATTTCCTTCAGTTATCTTTTTTAGCTCCTTTTGTAGCTGGCCAGTTGAATTTCTTGATTCAATACATTCTTTTTCCATTTTGCCAGTTTTATTTTTCAGTGAATTGTTGTCTTTTTCCAATTCACCAATTTTGTTTTTCAGTGAATTGTTTTCTTTTTCCAATTCACCAGTCCTATTTTCTAGTTTTTGAAATCCCTATTGCACTGATCTCAATTTATTTCCCCATTCTTTTTCTAGCTCTCTTTTGAGATTCTTTATGCAATCTTACAGGTAAGCCTTCTGAAAGGGAGACCAGCTTAAGTCCGCCTTTGTGGCTTTATCTGGGATTGTTTTCAGAATCTCAGGATCTAGGGACTGCTCTACTTTCTCTCCGTACAAGCTGTCTATGGTGAGAGCTCTCTTCTGCTTCTTACTCATTATTTTGAGCTAAGGTATCAGTCACCAGCAGGGTATTCTGCCGCAGTTTCAATTTGCCCTGGGGCAGTTTGCCGAGTTGACTTCCAGTCTGAGGCTGGGCAGCTAGATCCGCACTCGGACCACGTTTTTAGATGCTCTCAATCCACCCTTTACCAAAGGCAGATCTGCCAAAGCACCTGCCCACAAGCAGAGCAAAGTGGCCCAGGCATCTCCCAGGGGCTTCCTGGTTGCCTAAAATCTGCCTCTGTCTCAGCCCGACTTCTGCCCTGGGCGCACTGGCATCTGATCCTGGCCAGCGGCCAATTCCCCTGAGGGTAACCTTCTCTGAGTTTTTTCAAAGGAGATTGTTGATAGAAGTGCGTGTTACTCCAAGTGTTTGGTGGAACCCTCACTCCAACACCAGTTCAGAGGCTCAATTTGTCTGGGTCTGAGGGAAGGTCTCAGGAGCTCACAGTGAACGCTGTCTGCTGTTTGCCATCTTGGCTCTGCCCCCCAGGATATTTGTTGTATAAATTCTCCCTTTTTATATCTCTCTTTCAATCCTGTCAAACATGTACTAAGAAATGAGGTTCAGTCTCAGTTCAGTCTCACAAATAAAAAAAGAGTCTTTTAATTTCATGGAAGGAAGATTCCTCTAAGAAATCAACTTTCTTTTATAAGAAGAAATTCTTACATAAGAAGAATATATTGTTAAGAATGAAACCAAGGAATTCAGGCTGGGATTAAATTTTCTATTTAAAGGAGACTGATAAGGTTTTAGACTAAGACACTGTCAAAATATTATTTCTTAATATTTTATAACACAAGTGCAGCTTAAGATTTCACAGAGTGTTAAAAGACTGGAATTCTGAAGTCAAAATTTAATGGGAAGACTACATTAATCAATATTATGCAATGCTGTTCTTAACATACCTTTTGTACTATAAAATTGATGTTGACAGATCTAAAAATTGTCCAAATGAAACCTGCACAATTTTAACAAACTAGAGCTCATTAGCCCAATGAAGCTATAAGAAGATTAATACTTCCACATCAAAAATGACAATAATAAAACAACATCTTGTTCATGGACAATGTCTATTGGAATTCCATCAATCTAAAATAAAAGTTAATATTATAGCAAATATACTGGTTCCCATTATCTTAAGGCTAGACCTGTTACATTTCCAACCATCCTCAAGGATTTTCTAGTAACTGGAAGAGATTGGGATGGGTGTCTTTCTTTTCTACTATAGCCTCAACTTTTCACATATTTTGCTCCTCCACTTTAAGGGTTCCAAAAAGACCAATTCCAGTTAACTATTTAATAAAAGGACTAGCTTTTACAAAGATATAACAAGAAAAAAATACAAACATTTCCCTTAATGCCTCAGGGCATTTAAACTTGAATAATAAATGCAACAGATAAGGATAGTTGGAATTTTGTTTTTCCTTTATGGATTGTTAGGTTAACCTCTGCTTTGATGATGATAGATCTCATTGATGAGAATTAATAGTATTCTGAACCTTATGGAAATTCATACAATATTGATTATAAAGAGAAATACCTTTCATTTACCATACCTCTTTCATCTGAATTCTCTACAGCACCCTTCATGAAAGAACTGAAAAAATTCAGGAAACACACATGTCCCTATTTTATATTTCATTTGATACTGATAATCAGAGCACTACTACCAAAAGTTATTTCTGTGATTATATGATTTGGAAGAAAGTTGTATTTTTTCTTTGTCCAGACAAAAACTTTAAAGATAATGAACAGATATTAAACGTAGAGCATTTCTGTATCCTTTACAACAGGGGTTTGTAAGCTAAGTTCTGCAAGCTCATCTTTTTAAAAAATCATTAATTATATTTTGATAAATTGTTTTCATTTACAATTCCAATATTTAATTTTGTGGACTTAAAAACATTGAATTTTCTTTCTTTGTCTCCATTCCACCCTAGAGGAGGCCACAATTAAATATATTACACGCACACGCACACACACATACACACACACACTTCTTGCACTTTTCTCAGATTTTTTTGTGAAAGATAACCTTGACATGTATATAGATCATATCAATAAAACTTGAAGAAATGAAAAAAATGACATAAGAATTAGAAGTTACTGATCTCTTTTTGGTTAACTAAGTGCTGTAGCCTATAGAGCATTGAGTTTGGAACCAGCTAGAATCATCTCCAGGAACTCAAACAAATGAAATAATGAAAAGTGAAATGAACAGTATTAAAAGAGCAATGTATTGAGAAACATAAATATTGTACTAAGAATTACTTTGAATGGCTAATTAATCTTGAGTATCATTAATACTCAAACAAATTACAAAAAAACTTATGAAGAAAGATGTCATCTGCCACCAGAAAAAAGAATTATAAATAAAAGTAAACATGGTACAGTTATGCATACACACACGCACTCACACAATTATTTAACACAATGTGTATGTGTGTAATATGTTTAATTGTGGCCTCCTCTAGTGTGGAATGGAGACAAAGGAAGAAAATAAAATGTGTACAGCAAAGAAAAGAAAACTTAGAAGGAAGCACAGAAAAGCAGGATTGCTTCAAAAATTATGTGTAATATTTATAATATAGGTTTTATTTTAAAAGTAAACAATCTAAAATGGAAATTTATGGTTTTCTATGAATCCTCTCTTTAGTTGTGCTGTATATATGGAAATGTTCTTTTTTTTTAAGTTCAAAATGAATAAAACATTTTTAAAAGGAAAATTAAAAATAGATATTTTACTGTTTTTTAAATTGTGTCCCCTCTAGCACACACAACTCTGTGTTTGTTCTTTCTGAATTCATATACCATTAGATCTCCCTGTTGAGATGTGTTGCGATGATCATGTTAAAGTCATGACTATCAGATCAGACTCTAGCTACTGAATGATAATTGTTTGTAACCACAGTGTTCAGGAGACATTCACTTCCATTTGTTATTAAAAAAGCATATGAGCATCAATTAAATTTATATCATTGTCCAAAAGATAGTTAGTATTTGGGACTATAGCTCAGGAGAAAAATGAAGACCAGACATCTAAATATGAGGATCTTCTAATGAAAATGGCATTCTTAAAAACTGATCAGATCCCTAAATGAGATTGCAAAGACCAAAAAGATAAATAAATCCAAGATAAAACTATGGAGGATATCTATGGTTATTGGATATGACATTAATAAAAACCTAGCAGGGGAGAACTAGGAGAGAAAAGTTCCAGGAAAATAAGGAAAGAAGATCCTCCATGGTTTTATATGGGTTCCACTAGAACCTAGTGGAAATTAGGAAATAGAGATTAATTGTGATCTTAATCAACACAGTTTTGTGACTTTTCTTACTCCATACATCAGCATGTAAAAAAGATTGAAAGGAGACAGAAGTAATCCAGTATTAGTATTTTGTAAGACAAGAAAGACTATAGTAATGGGCCCAGAGATTTGAGAGTAGGGGACAGTATAGAGTTGAACTGGTTTGCCAAGGGCTTGAGATAAGGAATGAAAGAAAATAATGCCAGTGCAAGGATGATAGTCTGGTAGAGAATTAAAGAATGGAAGAAGTGGAGGTCACAATAAAGGTAAAAATAGAGTTAGGAGTATTAAGGCAAAGGATAGAATATAAGAAGGTAGAAATTTATTGATTGAAGAGAGAGTCCAGGTAGATAGTCCATGACTGAAGAGAGGTCTATTGAGGGATGCAGGTGAGTCTGAATTGTTTTCTGTGAGACTCTCTCTGCCCGACAGCAGACAGAAACAAGCTGAGCCAAGTCTTCTGAGAGCCAGTCAAGAGACAAGAGGTTTTATGAGATGGATTTGACTTTATAAAGCTAAGGGGCTAAGAGCGAAGCCTGGAGACAGGTGTTTACTCCTAACTGTAAAGTTCCTAGGGCTTAAATTTTTATTTTCTAAGAGGATATTCTTTTGATCATTCTATATTTCCCTAGTTTTGGCTGTGATTGAGTGATATACCTTCACAACTATCAATTAACTATCTAACCATGGTCATGTGATATTTCAGATGACCACTGATTCAAGACCATTTTACTGCCATGCCTAATTTTTTTTATCCTGTTACTATGTGTGATCAGTTCCAATGTGATAAGTTTTGGAAGGTTAAAATAGAGAATTTTCCCCTATTATAAATTATAGCAATTTGCCCACTGGTTCATCTTAACTACATCAAGAAAGAATCTCTGATTCCTGAGTGCTCTTGGTCGAGTTTAGAAAGCACTGGGGTGTTGATGAATCTTTATGGAAGCCTTATCTTATATTTTTAACAGCAAATTTCAGGCTATGTTTTACTGAAGCTGTTTATAGATCTAATCAGAGTAGATCAGGAAATGTGGAAGACAGCACTAGGGCTGCCTGAGAAACATAATATTTGTTGGGGAGCATTAACTCAGTCTCTCAGCTTCAAGTCATGATAGATGAAGTGTGCCTGAGACTCTGTTTAGATTATGTGAAGTAATGCACTGGTGGCTACATTCATCCCAAGCAAATCATTTTCACTCACTTGAGCTGCCCTGAAAAGCTTTCCAATAACACTGATGGCAGGATAAAACACAACAGAATTTTTACATGTCCCTCTTATGGGTGCTTGATCTGAAGGACAAGCACAAAAGACCCTTGACTCAAGATTGAAGGCAGAGTATTTTGTCTCTTGTGTTCATCAAAAATAGCAATAACACTAATAAAAAGAAAATGACATTAAAAGAGATTTTCTAGGGGACTATTGAGCATGGATCAGAAAAATCATCCTTTTACATTCTATGTTTCATCCTAATCTCTTAGTTAATAGTAACAACATTGGATAGACTTTAATTTCAATAGCAGTAAGAGAGTCACCCTTACAGAACAGATACTCATTCTTTCATGCAAGTTTTCAGAAAGATTTGCCTTTCTGTCTGAATGAAGGGAGCTTTTCAACAAGATTTTTGAGGCCATCAGGCCACAGTAATTAGGAATGCTGAGGATTAAGGGAAAGGGGCCATTTAATGTTATTCTGCCACATACTCCCCTCAGAGTTTGAGAAGGCACTTAAGAGAGTTGCTTCCGTATGTCTTTCTCTCCCCAGTATGAAATATGACTTCAAAGAGCACCCCTCTGTTTCCATTTCAAGGTTCTTTTGTGAGGGAAGAAACTTACACAGCCAATGGTGGAATGCTACCTTTGCAAGATTTATTAGGAGTCTTGAAGGGCTCAGTAAACTAGGAAGGTAGCTTTTGTATCCTACTGCACTCAAGACTGATTTAATTTCATGTCAATTCTGGAACTGCAACCACAATATGAGCTGTAAGTTTATAAATTGTTCCTTGGAGTGGCTGACCTAAGTGGGGCAGGCAGGGGGAAGGGGATAGGCAAGAGGGAAGAATGAACTACAGAGAGCTGAAAAGATAAAAACTTGGTACTACTGAGTGGATAAACTTCACCAATGCATTAGAACTCACATTTGTCCCTGAATTAACCTCTGAGACCACTTCTAGCCTGCCCTAGTTTCCTTCCCTCATTGGAGCTGAGAAATAAGTGAATCAAATTATGGCAGCTTAGTGCATATTGCCTTTGTGATTCCTGAACAGTTTTTTTTTCCTTGAAACTTTTTCTTATGTGAAAACAAGGGGAAATCAGATAAGAGGAAATTTACCTCCTTTCCTGCAAAAAGAATTGGTACTCTATGTATTAAAGAAAACAGATTTCTCTGGGAAAACAAAAATAATGCTTAGAAACAAGCACTGAGAGACAGGCAGACAGAGACAGAGAAACAGAGAGATAGAGACAGAGACAGAGACAGAGTGACTCATAAGTAGGAAAAAATAAGCAAGAGAAAAGCAGCAAAAAATGCAGATCTGAGAATCAGTATACCTGGGTCCCAGCCCCAAGTCTGTATTAGCTTTATGTGTGAACTTGGGCAAGTATATTTTTATCTCTGCACATAGTTTTTCTCATCTGTCAAATGATGGGTGTGGGCTACATTATCTCTGAGGTCCCTTCTAAGCTGACATTCTATGAGTGTAGTGGGTGAGACACTAATATTGGAATGAAACTTCATGCTGACTATCAGAATAAATCTCCTAACAGTCTATTAGTTGCATTGAAATGGAGAGGAGTCTCCTAGAAGGGGAAGGTGCTCAAAACCCATTCCCTTTTGTCTTTTAAAATTAGAATGGACCAGACACTTAATGTACCACAGGGAGCAATCTTGCCTTGGCAATGGGATGGACAAGATGGTTTAAGAAATATTCTGCATCTCTAATTTCCATGACATAATGTTTATCTGACATTAAGTCTTAGTTGAAATAGCAGTACTTTCTGAAGAAATATCATAAAAAATAAAATATCAATGGTGACCATTGGGGTATTTATTATGTTTTTCAAATGTGGTTGATACCTTCTCAGTCATTTCTTACAACACACTCCTTACTAGCTATGTTGTCCATAATCATATAGCTGTAATATTTTACAAAGAGTAATATGTTTTTTCTTGATTCTGTTATAGAATCAGATCATAAGTACAATGTCTCAGACATAGGCAGATGGTGCTAGTTTTGGTACAGTCTTTGTAGTAACAAATATTTCTTGAGAATCTTTGTGCCTCGAATTAATCTATTTTTGGTATTGGAGGAAATAGAGATGGACTCTTAATTCACAGATTGTAAAGATCTAGAGTGGCAGAAAATGTCAACCAGACTAATAAAAAGTTCTAAAAAATAGCTAAGAACAGCCATGCACATGCATTAAATAGTGATACTCTCATCAGACCATATCTGAAGTATTATGCTTAGCTCTGAGAAACATATTTAGAGACCAAGAAGTCTCTAAAGTACAATATGCAGGTTGGTGAAGAGCCTCAACCTCAGACCATATGAGCAATATTCATGGCATCATAGAATTAGAGTTATACAGAACTTTAGAAATTCTTTAGACAATATGTTCACAAGAAGTCAGACACCACTAAAATCTTTAAATAATCACAACAACAGACCAATGGTACCAAATCCAAATAGAAACAAGACCAATAAATAGTACTGGATAGTGACTTAGGAAATCCTATATCAACATTTTCTATGTTCTATTGCATCTATATTTTATAGATAGAGACTGGAGATGGAGTGTCATGGATGGAGAAAAGCAGGCCAGACTATAAAATACATGAAATATGGAATCAGCCTGAAAAGGTAGTCTCAAGTCCAGGTTATGATGGGGATTAAATGACAGACTAATAATCCATAAGACATGTGGTTCTGGCCCTGACATGCAGAATAGGAAATGCACTCTCTTCATTCAGGGATATATATTCACCTACCTACCTTGTAGCTTATAAACAAGGCTGGACTTCTGGTACTTTTGTAATTTTTTTTCCCTTGAAGTATATTATTATTTTTTGTCCTGAGGGGATCTTGGCACACTAAGCAGGAGGCATAGATATTGTGCATGTGATTTCAAGTCTGGAGAATCACAACTAGTTGTGGCTTCTAGCCACACACACACACACACACACACACACACACACACACACACACATCAGATCACTGAATTGGATCTATATTACTAAGTCAAATGTCTGACCTTTCTTTTCAAAAACCTATAATAACTTGGGATCCAAATAAGGAATTCGGATACTCTTCCTTTTTTATGAGGCATCACCATGCTAATTTGTGACTGTCTCACTTGGTTCTCTATGGCAGGCAGGACCCCACCATGCTTGAATTCCCTGTGTCACTCTGTCCATCTACTTAACAATATCAACTGACTGCAGAGCTGGAACCATGATCAAAACAAGTTCTTGTTCCTACGAAGGATATGTAAATCTATCCCTCACCATCCCTTACCAAAGTATTACTTCTTCATAGGATATAAGCTTCATGAGGGTAGGCACTTTAGCTTGTTTTGCATTAACATTAGCAGAATACTGAGCATATAGTTGTTGTTTGTCTTACATTTTTGAAGAGGACCAGTATCATCACAAGGGATGATTTGTGTGTGGATTGGATTTCAATGAGGCAGAGTTGCATAGAGTTGTCAGCCTCACTCTTTCTTCTACAGTGAGTCATTGGGGTTCCCTGGCAGGACAAAATAGTTAGAAGGACCTCTAAAAATTGTTTAGTCTATTTCCTTAATTTTGAAAATGAATAAGTGGAGACCAAAAGAATCTTCTTGCTCCTATTCCATGTTAAAGAATCTAGAGAAAAAAATTAAAACAACTGGAAATGACTCTGGATGGAGTGGATAAGCTTGGCATCTTGATGCCCGACCAAGCTCTAAGCATGTCACCTTGCCAGCTTCAACCACCTTTACAGCCATTGGAACAAATTGTTCTTATTCACCCATTATATTAGGGGAGTCTTCACATGCATAGGAAAGACATCTCTCCAACTCACTGACAGGTTTGGGCCCTGTTGGTTACCCTTAACTTGGTTTAGCCCATCTGTGGAGACAGTTGTAGTAGTGTGGCTGCTACATATATTATAGTTTCTTAGAGTCATTAGTAAGAGCTAAATGTCAGGTAGACACCAAATGTGGATAAACAATCCTGAAAAGTGTTTAGTAAACCGTCACACCAGAAGTGCCAGTCCTTCTGAAAACACTCCATACACCCCAGAGCACATAATAGATATTTAATAAATGTGTTTGCATTCAGTCATTCTCAGACTTAAAATTGATTTCAGTAAGAGATTAGACATTAACTACTGACTTTATTGCTTTGGTGAAAGGAAAATGGATAGTAGATTCAAAAGAACACCAAATAGCATTCTAGGAAGCTGGTATTCTAGTCCTAATTCTGTTTTAGGGACTTAGGGAAAGAGGAATCTTAATCACCTTGGATTTAAATTTTCTTTATCTGGAAAACAAGGTCCCCTCTATCCAGAACTAGAAATAGCACTACAATATATATATCTAGGGCTGGCAGAAGTAAGTCTATTTGTAGAGAAATTTTAAAGACAAATTCAGTTGGAATGAGAAACCTTGATGGGATGGGGGAGGGGCGACCTTGAACTTGAGGATACAAGGCTCTACTAAGAGATTTTACGACACCAGTGTGCAGGTGGTGAGATGGGTGGAGAAGGGAGAAAAAAAATCTTAGTACATTCATCAATCTCCATAGCATAATGAAAGAGATATTTCAGAGGTGTAGAGAATACAAGTCAACAAGTATTTATTAAATAACTATATTACGCATTGGGGATACAAAGAAAGTCAAAAATAGATCCTTCCCTCAAGAGGCTTCCCCAGTTTTGTGGGGGAAACAACATGGGAAACAACAAGGAATATTTAAGAGGTAGATAATCTCAGGGGAAAGAAATAGCATTAAGGAAGATCAGACAAAATTTGAAGACAGTGAGATTCTACCTAAGACTGGAAGAAAGTAAAAAACAAGAGATGAGGAAGGAGGGGATTACAGGTAGATCTGAGGATGGAGCTTTAGCCTGGAATACATTTCTTCTCTTCAAAAGAGGGAATATGGCCCAATAGATGCAGAGTCAGAAAAAAAGATTTAAGTCACAACTCTGACCATCTAAGCTGGATGGCTCTGGATAAGTAATAGCATCCCAGACAACTCTCCAAAACTATGGATTGAAGACCAGTTGCTGATGACCTGAATTGGCAGAAACTCCATATTAGGGTCATTCAACACTAGTGAGATCAAGGCCCCATTCTACCCCTCCTTCCACCCTTGTCCAAATTCTTGTTAACTAGATGATAACTTGACTTATTTCTATCTGATGAAAGAGTATAAGTACCAGAATTAGCTATCTTTATACCACAATACATCCACTTCTTCCATCATCCTTAAGCCCATTATGAAAGAAATTTAGATTCAATCACTCACCTGCTTGGCTCTGTGGTGTGAACTTTCACCTTTTCTTCACCTACATTTTTTGGGTCATTCCCACACCACAGCACCATGTACTTATCTTCACTCTCTGTTTTCTCAAACTTCCTGTATATCCCTTGCTCCATTAGAAAATACATATTTTTCTCTACGGCAGAAGCTGTCTTGCTTGCTTTTGCCTGTACCTCTGAAGTTTATCATAGTGCCTGACACAAAGCACTTAATTAAAAAAAAAGTCTGTACTTACCAGAATAGTCAGTACCTTAAAATTTTCTAGGCCCTATATTAAAGGTCAGATCATTTTATTCTAATTAGACTATGCTTCTGGTTAAACTATTTTGGTGTATGGGGATGATCATGGAATGAATCTACTTTATGATAACCTGCAGTAGAATCCCGTAATTTATCTCAGGAATAGACAGTTGGACTGAAAATCTACCTAGGGAATATTAATGAAATAAATCTATTTCACCTAGTTTCCAACTCCTATTTAAACTTTAAGATTTTGTTATGTTGTAATATCTACAAAGGGAAGACATTGTATTTGTATACAAAGCATGTCTTCTGCATTGCCCTTACCTGTTTTTAATATATCAAGTGTACTTTGTTAAATCTTAAGCATAAAGGATTTTCGTACAGCTCTATTATCTCCTATGCTTCTAAGAAAGCTTTCCGACCATAACAGTTCATATTTTCATACCACTTAGCAAGTTTCCAAATTCTTTTATTAACAATAATCCAGTGACATAGATAGTATAAGTATCATTGTGCCCCCCCTTTTTTTTGCAGATGAGGAAACTGAGATATAGAAAAGTTAAATATCTGGCCTGTTGGAGTTGGGGCAAGGAATCTTGTCTCTCCCTTTCAATATAATAGAAGTATTTACATATTATCACAGAAAAATAGCAAATACTTAACAATTTTTAGTTAAAAGTTGGCTAAGTGGAAGAATATAATCTGCTCAAACTGGATGATTTGCCAGCTCAAAACTCATCTATCACTCCCTTGTCTGTGTGTCTTTTCTTATATATTACTCAGCATCATTCTAGCTACCCTTTGAGATCCAGTTCATATGTCATCTCTTATGAATCCTTCCTGAAACATTCCAATTGGAAATGATTTCTGCATTACCTAGTTTTATAGATATTTGCGAATTTATATTGAATATATTTTTGTATGTGTATTATGCTGTTTTTTTCTGTAAGATCTATTAAGGCTAGAGAAATGTTTCAACTAAGATTTATCTTTACCAACCCCTACACTTTTTTTTTAGGAAAAGAAAGGACTGGGCTGATAAATGTTTAACAACCAGCTAGGCTAGTCAGAAAAAAGGAAAATGCACTACACATTCCTGACAAAATTTGAAATTCTAGAGCTTGCTTTTGTTCTGTATGAGTCTATGGAAGTGTGCACCAATATCCGCAGCCAGCATCAGAAATGTCATCAGGATAATTCTCTCTCTCTCTCTCTCTCTCTCTCTCTCTCTCTCTCTCTCTCTCTTTCTCTCTCTCTCTCTCTCTCTCCTCTATATATATGGCAAAACAAGGGGTAAACTTCTTATGATATGAGTTGACTTTCAATTTATGCTCTGTTTGTGTATCTCACTTAAGTCTCTTCATACCAATGACATCATTGCCACATTTCTCTGGTAACTATTATACTTCAAAAGAGAAATGGTTCATGGCCAGCTGAAGAACCCACAGCAAACTTGGTGAGTCCTGATGGGAACTACTCTACATTAAATGTGCTAGTTTATCTCAGGCAGGCTTTGAATGTGTCCAAAAAGGGCAGTACAAACTCTTTAGACAATGGGGAATTGTTCAAATAAACACAGTAATTAAACACATGTGTTGGAATAAATGTGTTTGCCACCAGAGTGGTGTTCTGGAGAGGCCCAGTGGTGTGGATCAGGAGAAAGAGGGCTCCCTTAGCCTCAGTTTTCTTATTTTGAAAATGAAGTGAACATATCACACAATTTTCCAAAGCCCTTTTAATTCTAAATCCTATGACCTAATGATCCTAGACATAAAAATTAACACATTTTTGTATATATGTTTTTATAACAATAAATATTTCATATAATTTAAAACAGTTCCCATATACCTTCTTAGAAATATATTCCTAATAGGCCTCCCACTGATGTTTCAAATTCAGATTCTGATGAAACATAGATGTGGGCTATTACTTTGTATATAACTAAAATAGGAATACTCCTTGGATTCAGAACATATTAACTTTTACCATTTGTCAACAACTAAATTGTTTGCTAGGTTTTTTTAGCTCCTTACTAATATGAAAGCTAAATTATAAATGGGTCAAATACTTCAGGATTACTTTTGGGACAAGGAGACATTCTTAAGCCAGAAAAGTATGTGCTAATAAGTACATACAATGGTATTTATTTATTAATATTTTTAATAATACAATCAATGAACACTTTGTATCAAGTCCGCCATAGTTGTTATCCTTCACTCCCAGAGAGGACCAAAAATATATCACTATAGTAGAGTCAATTTACAGTGTGTCCAGCTATGGCTGCTCAAACCATTATGAGCTCAGAATGCTCTACCACAGTTTGCGCACAAATAGTCAATAGTGAATATTTGAGATGGAGTCTCTAAATCTGCACATTTCTCATTTTTCTTGAGCTATTTCAATTTTGCTTTGCTCACAGAGCCAAACACTTTTTTTGATGCAGGTAGGTACACCATGGTGGCCACTCCTTTGCCAGCATCTCCCATGTAATTCAATTGCTCCCAAAGTTCTCCAGAGAGCTTTTGAGAGTGTCCTTGTATTGCTTCTTTTGACCACTATGTAAGCACTTGCCTTGGATAAGCTCTTTGTAAAATAGTCTTTTAGGCAAGCATATGTTTAGTATTTGAATGAGGGGGTCAGCCCATCCTACTTGAATAAACCTGGAAGAAGTATATCATGGAATTGGACCCACATCATAGCTAAGAAAGAAAAGCAAAATTGAAACACCTTCTATAGACAAGATTCACAGGAACTGAGACGGCTATAAATGTGTCAACAAAGAAGCATCAAACAATGATAAAATCATTAGCTGTCCCCAGAAAAGCAAAAAGTTTTATGATGGAGATTTAGGGCTACATAATAGCCACCATAAACTGTAGAAGAAAGCCAATAATGTATCATTGTAAATTAAGGAAGGAATGGTATAGAAAATATACCAGATCACTTTAGGCTATTAATGATTGTCTAGTAAGAGATGACATGGCAGAAATTTATCAGAAGTTTGCTATTTTTCATAGATTGACAGACTGCACACATTATCCTACTAAAAAACACACTTAATTAAATTCTAGCGAATGCAAACAATAACCTTTACTGAAATTGGATAATTAGTCCAAACATAGTCCAAATTGTTTCCAAAAATTGTCTTGCTTATTGATTTATTTTAAAAACAAAATAAATCTTAAGAACAATGTTCTTAATAGTAATTGTTATCCCAATCTCCAAGTTTTATATTATGACAAGTTTTAGTGTAGACATATGGCCACTGTTAAAATCACATGCAAAATGAATGAAGCACAGGTTTTCCTGAGGAGATGAGATAAGTCTTGGAGGAAATCAGCAAAGTTAGGGGATGAAGGTGAGAAAAGAGACAATTGCAAATATGAGGGACCAACCAGTGAAAAGGGTGAAGTGGTGCTTGAAAAAAATTGTAAGACAGGCAATGTTAGGGAGGAGAGTAAAATGTAAGAAGACTGGGAAAGTAGAAAAGAATCTGATAGTAAAGGTATTTAAATGTCAATTAAAGGATTTTATATGTGATCCTGGAGATGATAGGGAGCTTCTGAGTAAATTTTTTTTTTTTTTTTTTTTTTTTTTTGGTGAGAGATGTGCCACACTAACTTGGCTAGACTTGTTCCCTAAATGACAACTTTTCTCCATTGGACAGTTCAAAAGACAGGTTTTTATCTCCCTTCTTGCAAACACATTAGCTATATCACTTATATAGGGATTTTATTGAAATAAAAAAGTAATGAATTCATAATTTTTTGTATTAAAGAAAATAAAACGAAAATTTGTCAGTGAAACTTTTGGTTTTATCTGTGGTCTCCTTTGGCTAAGGTTCATCTTAACTTCTCTCTGTTTCCCCTTGCTGTCAAATCCCATTTCTTGTTATGTCTCTGTGGCTTCTCAGCAAGACAACACTTCCCTTATCTCTCTCTCTATTTTTTTTATAAAGCTTTTTATTTACAAAACATTTGAGTGATTTTTCTACATTGACCTTTGCAAAAACTTTTTTTCCCAAGCTTTTCTCCTCTTTCCCCCCACTCCCCACCCCTAGATGACAGGTAATCTAATACATGCTAAATAGGATAAATTATATGACAAATACAATACATGTATACATATCTATACAGTTATCTTACTGCACAAGAAACATCAGATCTAGAAAGAGAAGAAGAAAAAACAACCTAAGAAGGAAAACAAAAAGCATGGAAATATTCACAGAAAGCGTTAAAATGCTGTGTTGTGGTTCACACTCAGTTCCCACAGGCCTCTCTCTGGATGTATATGACTATCTTCATCACTGAACAATAGGAACTGGTTTGAATCACATCACTGTTGAAGAGAACCATGTCCATCAAAACTGATCATTGTATAGTCTTGTTGCGTGTATAATGATCTTCTGGTTCTGCTCATTTCACTCAGCATCAGTTCATGCAAGTCTCTCCAGGCCTCTCTGAAATCCTCCTGTTGGTCGTTTCTTACAGAACAATAATATTCCATAACATTCATATACCATAATTTATTCAGCCATTCTCCAATTGATGGGCATCCTTTCAATTCCCAGTTTCTTGCCACTACAAAAAGGGCTGCCACA
>JAJPUD010005009.1:0-80532 GCA_023553655.1 Myrmecobius fasciatus | reverse complement strand
TGGAAACTAGTGTGGAAGAAATTAGGGCTTGACCCACATCTAACACCACATACCAAGATAAGATCTAAATGGGTTCATGATCTGGATATAAAGAGTGATACTATAAGTAAATTAGAGGAATGTAATATAGTTTACCTCTCAGACCTATGGAGATGGAATAAATTTATGTCCAAAGAAGAACTGGAACTCTTAATTGAAAACCAGATAGATAACTTTGACTATATTAAGTTAAAAAGTTTTTGTACAAACAAAATCAATTCAGACAAGATTAGGAGGGAAGCAATAAATTGAGAAATCATCTTTACATTCAAGGGTTCTGATAAAGGTCTCATCTCTAAAATATATAGAGAATTGTCTCATATTTATAAAAATTCAAGCCATTCTCCAATAAATAAATGGTCAAAGGATATGAACAGACAATTTTCAGAGGATGAAATTAAAATTATTTATAGTCATATGAAAAGGTGCTCCAAATCACTGTTGATCAGAGAAATGCAAATCAAGACAACCCTGAGGTACCACTTCACACCTGTCAGATTGGCTAAAATGACAGGAAAAGTTAATGATGAATGTTGGAGGGGTTGTGGGAGGGCTGGGACACTGATGCATTGTTGGTGGAGCTGTGAAAGGATACAGCCATTCTGGAGAACAATTTGGAGCTATGCTCAAAAAGTTATCAAACTGTGCATACCCTTTGACCCAGCAGCATTTCTATTGGGCTTATATCCCAAAGAAATCATAAAGGAAGGAAAAGGCCCCACATGTGCAAGAATGTTTGTGGCAGCCCTTTTTGTAGTGGCTAGAAACTGGAAATTGAATAGATGGCCTTCAATTGGAGAATGGCTGAATAAATTATGGTATATGAATATTATGGAATATTATTGTTCTGTAAGAAATGACCAGCAAGATGATTTCAGAGAGGCTTGGAGAGACTTACATGAACTGATGCTGAGTGAAATGAGCAGAACCAGGAGGTCATTATACACGGCAACAACAGTACTATATGACGATCAATTCTGATGGACATGGCTCTCTTCAACAATGATATGTTTCAAACCACCTCCAAGTGTTCACTGAAGAAAGCCATATACACCCAGAGAGAGGGATGTGAAATGTGGACCACAACATAACATTCTCATACTCCTTGATTGATGTTTGCTTATATTGTGTTTCCTTTATCTGATATATCGTTTGTGTAGATAAGATTTTTCTTGCACAACAATGATAAGTTTGGAAATATGTATACATATATTCGATTTGCCAATATTTTAACATAACTAACATGTAGTGGATATCCTGCCATCTAGGGGCGGTGTGGGGAGTTGGGGGGAAAAATTTGTAACAAAGCTATGTAAGGGTTATTGTTGAAGAATTACCCACACATATGTTATGCAAATAAAATAAAAATAAAATTTAAAAAAAATTTAAAAAAATAAATAAAAATAACCCTTATGCAATCCATTTTCAACTTGGCCTTCTTTTCTTTGGTCTGAACATCCCCATTTCCTTCAACTGATCTGCAAAATAACAGAGACTTAAGGTTATGCACCATCATAGATGCCATCCACTGATTGTTCTTCAATTTAGCATTTTCCTTCATAAACTATATCAACCAGATGCAATATCTTAGAAAACAATACCTTAGATATGGTAGGACAGATTTCTCTTCTTATAATCTTGGAAACAATGATTCTCTTATTGGAATCCAAGAACATATTACTTCTTTTGTTTACCATGCTATAGAGCTTGCATTCAAATAAACTCCCTCAATGTTTTTTCAAATTCTTTTATGACTATGGCCTTCATATATTTTAATTAAGAAATCAATTTTTGAGTCGAGTAAAACTTAACATTATCCTTATTTCATCTTTTGGAATGCTCTAGACTCAGGATTTTTTTTTCCTTTTCCCTTTGGTATATATGTTAATCCTCATAGTTTTTTGACATTTGAAAATTTGATAATTCTCTTTGTTATCTTTGGTTTTGTGCCAATTATGGACATGAAATTGATTATCATATAGAGTTCAAGAATGCTTCACTAAAGACCTGCTTCCATTGTAATATGAAAACCTTAATGATTTCCTCCATTTAACTTTTTTTCTGATTACAACCACCTTTTTATTTTTTTCCCAAAAGTATAACATGAGATACTTTATCAAACACTGGCAAAATTTAGGTAAATTAATGCTCCTCAATCTATCAAATTGGTAATCTTGTTTAAAAAAATGATTAATCTTCAATAGCCTGTTCTTGATAAATGCTGAGCCTTTATGATTATAATTTCCTTTTCTACATATTCACTGGTCATCTCTTTAACTATGAATTCTTAACTTTGACTGGAAATCAATGGTAATTTCACAAGTAGACTTGCTATTGCAATTTGCTACTTTATTTTTTTTTTATTTTTTGATGAATTGGATATACCACCAAGTACATGTCTTCAATTGCAGAAAAAAATGTGTCATCCCTGGGTGGCAATGAGAATGTCAACATTATTAATAAGAAGGCATAAACTCCTCATCTTTAAATTTTCTTAAATCTGAGTGGGCCCCCATATAAAGTTTTTTCATGTAGAATCAAATAAAATGAGATTAAAGAACAGAGAGTACTTAGTTTAACCCCAGTTGAAAAATGATTTCTTTTTTAGCTGAGAGTTACTCCCTGCTAGCCATTTCCCCTCACACCAAACTCCATACCAATAGTTTTATGAACCACAAGGTAAAGACAACCCGAGCCTCCTTCTTTTTTATGTTTTGAAAAGTTTATGTCTCCATAATCAGGGAGCAATTGACAGGCTTTCTTCCATATTCAGAGTACTATAACCATCAACTTGACCACAAGGATATCTGGGTATTTAGTCAGACAGGTACTACTATAGGAGATGTTGATGAGACTGGCCATATATCATAGCAACAACAAATCAGAGAAGTCTGTGAAAGTCACCTTAAGAGTTCTGGTCTTTTCTGTGTGGCAGCCTTATCTGCACTGTCATAGATCTAATTAATCAATACCAGATCAATAATTCCTTCTTCCTGAGGATATATCCTTCATTTTTGGATCCTTATGATCACTACAAGTGAAAACATGTCACAGAAGAATTTTTTTGTGTTATCTAATACTTTATCCACATAACAATTCTGGGACCCAGATGTTATTGTTATTATTCCCTTTTTAACAACTCTAGGATGCAAGTTCTGTTATTATCATTCCCCTTTTACAAATGTAGGCAAGTAGGTGGCAAAGTAGATAGAGTACCAGGCTTGGAGTCAAAAAGAACTGAAGTCAAATCCAGATTCAGACACTTATTAGCTGTTTGACTCTGTGTAAGTCACTTAACCCTGTTTGCCTCAGTTTTCTCACCTGTAAAATGAGCTGTAAAAATGTTAAAAAAAAAAAAAAAGGAAAGGAAATAATAAATTATTTCAGTATCTTTGTCAAGAAAACCCCAAATGGGGTCATGAAGAGTTGGACATGACTAAAAGAACTGAACAACAACTTTTACAAATGAGGGATTCGAAGCAGAAAGACGGTAATTATCTTGCCCAGTCACTAAACTAGTATCTAAGGTTGAACTCAGCTCTTTCTAACTGCAATCTCATCACTCTATCTATTGCCCCACTTAGCTGCCTCTGACGTTCAGCCCATCTCATCCTATTCCTTGTCTCCAACAAAGAGTTCATTTTCAGGTAGAATAACTTAAATCCCTTATTGATCTTTTTGTCTCTTGTCCTAAGTCCGGAAGTCATTCAGGCAACTAAAACTAAGGCTGATTAGTTCCTTCCATTATTTCACCAATTCTCTCATCTTGTAAGTTAGATTAAATTATTTCCATAAATATAGACAGAGAGGTATTTCCTAGTAGCATGCTCACATCCCTTCCAACTGTCCTATTCTTTCAGTCTGCATGTGAGTATGTCTGGCTCACAATTTCTCCAAGTGGGGAGATCTAATTTTAAGTTCAGAATGAGTTGGGCTATTACTGACACTGTTTTGTGAGTTTATTTTTTTTTTCAATTTTTATTGTTTATCTGCAGTTTTACAGTTTAGGAGCACATTTGCTTCTTGTGCAAGGCATATCCTAAAGCATATACATATATGTACATATATGTGCATAAATATATATATGAATATACAGATAAAGGTATGAGTATACTCACTTTCTATTCTACATAGGAAAGCAAATGAGGTTCTAATGTATATAATGTTCTTAATTTATAGTGACTGAAAGAAATGTTTTAAATGTCTCAGTAATGACTTTTTCTCTCATTAAAAGCTTAGTTGGAGTAATTTTTAAAGCAAAATTTCTCATCAAGTAGCTTGTTTTCATCTATCACAACAATTTGATCATATCTGATATTTTTAAAATTATATGTCACTGAATATAATTTTAAAAATATTGAAGTTGAATGAACCACCTGAATTTAGAAACTTCAAGAGACAGTTTAGAGTTAGCATAGGCTGATTTCAAATCTGAATATCCATCTCAGGGTATTTTCTTCATTTTTTTCTAATCTCTGAGGTCCAGTATCTAAAACTTAACATCCTCTACCTAAAGAATAAATCAAAGTGAACTTTTTTCACATCCTTAAGTGGAGGGAAGGACAGAGAGAGAGAGGGAGAGAGACAGAGACAGAGACAGAGAGACAGAGAAAGAGAGCTGGTTCTCATAAAACCTCACATATGTTTAATAATCATTTCACCCACATCTTCAAAAATTAATCATGGGCACAATGAGTTCATGATCTTGTATAAATATGAAATGGTTGTGTGATAAACTTTTCCAGTGTCATTCATGTGTCAATCTGATCTCTCATATCATTAACAGTAATATACCTCCCCCACACCTTGTGCTGCTGCTTGAGTTTCCCAGCTAATGCATTCCTGCAGGCCTTGCCTTTAATGTTCCACTTCTACTCAGAATGAATGACTGGGTGTCCTTACCCCTCTGTATACTCAAAAACTAAAAAGAATCAATTAAACCAGCTGTATTTCCATCAGGGAGGCTGCTGCTGTGCGCCAAGCAGCTTAAGCTGTCTTCTCATAGTTTATGATGTCAGCAGGACCTCCTGATTGAAATATAGCCTCGAAATCCCCACCTTCTCTCCCGCACTCTCTGTCTGCAGTATATATTATTCTTGTAGTTTTTAGAGACAGCTGTGTGAATTAATGAACTGATGTGAGAATCAGCATTGGCCCAGAGCCCCATTTAAAAGTCATGGCGATGACCTCATAAAAACAGCAAAGAATGCTTACAGCTTGCTTGTAAAACAAATCTATTCCTTAATAACTCAGAATGCCCACATAATTCAGCACACATTTAAACTCAAAATAATTGTTTCATAAGAGGATGAAAATTTCCCATGAAAAAGACATTTAGCTAGCCTCGGCCACTATAAACTTTAATTGATATTTCACAGTGTGTACGAGTTCATCCTCCAGGGAGGGTAGAATATCATTTTTGCACCTGTATTCTAACTCCAGTGTTATAGTATTTCAACCATTAAACATTTTTCATTAAAACACTTCATCTAGAATTAGTCTAATCTGATTTTAACAAAAGTATTCTATATTTAGTTTTTCACACTACATTAATACAATGTGTTAGAACTGGAGAAGTTGTGTTTTTGCCGCTCAATCCCAGGTCTCTGGTCACTAGCAAAAGTCAAGGGGTGGTCTGTCCTGGAATCGGGGATAACTTCAAAGGAAGACAATGTTCTCAGAAAGGAAGTATGTAAAAATGGATAGAATGTTGAATTTGGGATAAGGAAGACCAGGGTTTGAATCCTGAACTAGTCACTTCCTAGCTGCTCCACCCTAGGAAAGCCATTTAGCCTCTATTTCCTTTAGTTTCTTTATGTTCCATAAGAGAGAATTGGGTTTGCTTGATTTTATTTTCCCTTTTGATTCTAAATCTCTTTCCCTATAGCCTAGTACATTTTCTGGCATATAGTAGATGCTTACTAAATACTTGTTGTTACACTTGGGTTTTAATCCCCATTTTGATGTGTGACCACAGGCAAATCACTTAACCTAACTGGTTTTCATGGAAATCTCTACGACTATAAATTATAAATCGATTGCTATCTGCCTTGGTGGACAAACCTATTTCATGAAGTTCCTCAGAGGCTTACATGAGATAACTCATGTAAAATGCTATGTTTAAAGCACTATGTCAATGTTAGCTAAAATTATTACTGTACTCTTGAACAACCCACGTGTTAAGAAACTGATTCTTGTCCATGCAAATTGTATTTTCATTCTATTCCCCAAAGAAATTGGGACACAGACAGTATACACAACTGGTTTGCTAAGTTTACTACTTTCACCCTGAACAGTCATAAAAGCTCCCAGGCAAAAGGCCATTAGGAAGCTGGGCAGGGAAAGGGGAAAAAAGATTTTTTTTTTCTTTTTTCTTTCTTTTTTTTCTTGCTTAACTAGAACTGAGAAAATGTGCAAAAATTGGAGTCTTATGGTTTGGGTTTTATAGCTATTATCTTGCTGGCAATCTTAGACGAACAGCTGCAGAATTTTAGGATGTATGATTTTAACCACAATGAAAGAGGTCTTTCTAAATGCTTCCAATTAGATGTGGATAGTAGCAAACATCATAAGGGGTTTCACTGGGAATGTAAGCCAAGATTTGCATTTAAAGGGAACTATCCAACTCCAAAGTGATTTTCACTGAAAGCTTTATCCACTCATCTCATTCTCAGATTCATTTCCAAATCTGTCCCTTACTGGCCAGCTTCCTCTCTAGTTTCACTCCTCTTCTTCCCTCTGAAGAGCCTGGGAGTGGGACTGTGTTGGACAGAATTTCCCAGGGTTTCCAAAATGGATAACTCACCAATAGAACATGCCTACCTTTTGAGTAAAGGAATAGGATAATTTCTAAAGAAATTAGTCTTGAAATTATCAGACTAACAAGAATTACCTTGTCTATGAAGCTTACTGGAACAGCTCCTGTTGAAAATAATCTCTCCTCCCTCACATTGCCTAGGGCATTTGTGTATACGTGTGTGTATGTGTATGTGTTTGTGTATCTGTATCTCATCTTTGTCCCATCACATTCTACCATGTGTTATTTTGATGTGTGCACATGTTGTAGGTGCCTGTATTACATTCTCTCTTTGATTACACTCTCTCTAGATCTTTGCCTCTTAAATTACACCTTTTTCGAAGGCTCTTGTATCTCTTCTGGGAAGCTTTTCGGGAACTCCTTAGATGTTAATGCTTTCAAACTTTTAAAATCTTCACATATATTTTTATCTGTGTATTTGTGACATTCCTTCAATAAAATGTTACCTTCTTAAGGTCAGGGACTGGTTCTTCATTTGTCATTGTATACTAAATGCCTAGCATAGTACTCTGTGCAGCGCTAATTGATCCTTAATAAAGCCTGGTTGGGTTGGATAGAAGGAAGGAAATATTTTGATTCCAATAAAGTATTTTTTGACAGTTTTTCTATCGTTACAGAAATATTTTTCTGGGAATGTTGGTGAACAATTCTGAAGAATACCTTGCTCTATGACTTAACTTTTAAAAAGTTAACTTAGTGATACAGTTTAAAAAAACAAACAAAAAAAAAACTTCTGTATATAAACCAGTTTTCTATTTTGCTTAGAAGGCTAATGACAGATCTTACTTGATAGTTGTACCCTCCCCTAAAAAAACTATAGACATCGAAAAAGTTAATTACCTAAATCAGCGAAAAACCCATCCTGGATATTTTGTTATATTGCTAATTTTTAATATAATGATATTATCCTCTAATATAGTTCAGTCATTAAACCAGAATTTATTAATCACCAGTACCAGGCATTATGCTAAGTTCCCGGAATACAAAAATAAAATAAAAGACAGTTCCTAACTTCAGAAAGGATAAATGAATAAAATGTAATTGGTAGAGAGAGGAATCACTATTAACTTGAAGGTAAAATAACGCTTTCCATAGAAGGAAGCATATGAGTTAAGTCTTAAAAGAAGTTAGTGATTTTAGAAGTGGAAATGATCAGAAAATGTATTACAAGCTTCAGGGTCAGGATACACAAAAAAGGTGCAGAAGTGGAAGATAATATGATTGAGTTCAAGGAATAGCAAATAAATAAACCTGGCTAGCTTATAAAAGAAAGAGACATAAGATATGGAAAGAAAGGTTTAAATCAAACTTTGAAAGGCACTATTAAAAGCTATAAATGCCAAACTAAAGAATTTGTATACCTAGGAATTTCACAAATAATGAGAGTTCTTACAGCAATGTTAAACTATTTTAAGTGGAAAGATTCTGAAATATACACTGTAAATCACTGAATACATTGTAAATTCCAGTGTATACCAATTAAATCTATAATAGAAGAAAAAATACTTTTTATTTTTCCAGATTGTTCTTAAGAGTACCTATCTCACAGAATTGTTGTGAGGATCAAATTATATTTTAAAATTTTACATATATTTATATATACATATATATATATCCTTCAATCTTACTGCTATAAATAGGAGAAATTTCAGAATATCTGATGTATTAGTGAAGGAGAATATTTGCATTTAGTTTAATGATTTGGATATTAAAGATTTGGTTAGAGATAAAAGAATGACCTCTTGATATCTCTTAAATACAAAAATTTTATTTTCATCATTTTATTTTTTTACATTTTTATTGAGAGCTTTCATGTTTTTATATTACTTAGTTTCTGAATATATATAGCTTCTTTTTTTTCTAACTTTTTTGCCACTGTCCTGGAGGAGATCTGATGCAAAGTCCTGGTAAAAAGTAGATTTCCTACAGAAGATGAGATTCACCAAATATGGATAACATTGGACTATTTGTGTGAAATCCTGGAACAAAGTAAAGACTCTTAGAGGAGGTACTTAGCAACTTATATCTTGATATAACCACCCATAAAGAAAAAAGCAAGAGGATGAAAAATGTCTATGGATCAATTATGACATGCTGTTAGATGAACAATCTATGAAATTTACATATGATTCAATGATTGATCAGCCTCTGCTTGTATCCCTCATTTTGTCAGAAGGTACACCCATGATGCTTTTTCTTCACTATCAGTTCATGCTTTGGATTAACTACACTCTCTTTCCTTTCCCATCTTGATCCTTTATATTATTCTCTATTTTTGAGACATTCCTTTATTCCATCGCTGATTATGCCAATTCATCTTCATGAGAAGCAGGATAAAAAAAAAACAACATGGAATTATGCTAGCTCAGTTCACAACAAATTTACATATACTCATTGGTCTTTACTGATAAGACAAATTGATTTAATATAAACCTGACATTTCATTAAATATATATATATATGTAGCTTTATCAGTGACCATAAAACACCAAATGTGGACAATGTTTGAGGTATGAGTTTTGCTTTCAACACTGTGAAGAAGATGAAAAATAGGCTATAAAGATTCTAGAGAGAAAAAATGACAATTATATTGGCATGACTAGCTCAAAAGATGTTAGATGGTTGCAGGGGAAAAGTAAACTAAACTTCTCTCTTTTCTGGCAGGTGAACAAATATCTATATCACTGAATATTTTCATCTCACTGTTGCTTCCAAGTCTGACCGAGTGTGTTCAATAAAATTATTTATTTATAATACAGTTTTGTTCTATTTGCAGGAATCTTTATATTCATTTATAGTGCTGTGGAGAATTATATTCTCAATTTACAAGAGATATTTTTAATATATTCACCTGTTTTTATTGGTTTAGAAAGTCTCCTGCTAGATCATATTTTTTCTTGGTGTTAATGAAACATTTCTTCCCATTAGAATATAAGCTCATTGAGGTCAAGACTTTTTTTTTAATCTCCTTCATATTCCTAGTTTCTAGTTGGTAATTGATGCTGAATAATCATAGACTTCAGTAGTGTGGAGTTATAGGCAAAAAAAAAAAAATAACCCCAACAAAACAAAGAAAACAAATTAATATGATCTTGAACTGTATGCATTAAGAAGAGCATAGTTTCCAGGAAAGGAGAGGGGATAGTACAGCATTACTTTGCCCTTATTGGATTTTATCTGGACCTTGATGTTAAGTTCTAGGCACTGCATTAATAAGTAAGCAAACAAACACAAATGATTGTCTGGGTAAATAAATGGATTCTAGATTATTCATAGCAATGTAATTAGTGTGGCAAAAGACCTTGAGGTAATTTGAAATAATTGAGCATGAGAAAAGAGGGGATCTGATAGGTATCCTCAAATATTTGAAAAACTACCAAAGTAGAGTTTAGGATTGTTCTCCTTGGCTTCCTAGAGCCGTACTAGAAACAATGTGAAGTTCTAAAGAAAGGTAAATTTTAATTTGATGTCTGGAAAACTTAGCAATCTGAACAGTCTACAAGAGAAATAGATTGCCTTGGGTGGTAATGAGTCTCCCCTTCTTGGAAATCTTTAACAGAATATTGAAAAAAAATCAGGTAGATTAATAGTAGATATTCCTTTCCTATTAGAATTGATCTAGATAGCTGCAGAGGTCCTTTCAAATTTTTAAAAGATTTTGCGGTCCCAAATTTTGTGATAAAGATACTGGCTAGTTAGTACTTAAAACTTGCCCCTCAAAAATGTTGCTTCTCCTCTTTTCACAGAGGTCTTCAATGTGTTTTTGAAATATTTTTGTATATTAAAAATTATGGTAATGAAAAAATAGGAATAAGTCTCTGTATTTTCTGATGTGTTAAATATGCCATTTCTTGTTCCTTATTTTAGAATCTTCGCCTCTCTAAGATATTTGGAAAATTGAACTAATAATACTTTTATACTGTTACCTCTAGTGTGGTCTAATCAATGACAAGAAAAAGAAATATTCAGATATTCCAATTGCTTTGTGATGTCATAATTGTGGGTACTGGATGTTGCAGATTGTAGCAATCTAGATCTATTCATTCTGTAAGATATTTGGCCATATCCTCCCATGAAATCATCATAAGAAATGCAGTATGATGAAGGCTTTGACATGCTAAGAATAGCATCAAAACTTATGAAATTTCTTTTACTTATTTCTCACTTTTGCTACATAAAAAAGGAAGGAAGGAAGGAAGCATTTACTAAATGCCTGCTATGCATCAAGCACTATGCTAAGAGATATACAAATATTATCTCATTTGATCTCCACAACAATCCTGGGAGGTAGGTCTTATTATTATTCCCTTTTTACAGTAGAAGAAACTGAGATAAATAGAAGTCAAGTTACTTGCTAATAAGTATTGGAGGTTAAATTTGAACTTAGGTTTTCTGACTAAAGGCCAAGTCCTTTGTCTGTTGTATCTCCTAGTTGCCACAAGTAAAATGCTTAGCAAATTTATGGGCTGTTGCAAGGTGGAAGGAAAATCACCCCCTGATTTCCAGAAAGCATGTCTTTCTTAATGCAGCCCAAGACTGCATTAATTCTTCTTCCTCTCACATCACTCTAATGATTCATTGTGACCTTGTGGTCCACTCATCCCTACAAATCTCTTCTAGCAAATTGCTGTTTAAGCAGGTATCTCCCTTCTTCTATCTGTGAGCATGATTTTTTGAACTCAAATCTAAGACTTCATCCTTACGGTCACATAGATATAGAGTTGGAGGAACCATATAAGCCATCTAGTTCAATCCCCTCAATTTATCAATGAGGAAATTTAGGTCCAGGAAAGTTGTTTTCCATTATCAGATTGATCAATCAATCTTTACCTTATTGGATTCGGTCCAATGATCAAACTTGTCAAGATATTTTTGTATCTGATTGTCACACAATCTGTTAGCTGTCCATTCCTCTTTTGATATCTGTAATTTTGATAAGAATTCATTCGTCTTTGCTTTTATTCAAGTAATTGATAAAAATGTTGACTAAAAATGAGGCCCTTCAAATTCATGGGGAACTACACTTAAGATTTCTTGAGATTTAACTATTAGTAGTTATTCTTTTTGCTACCTCATTCAATCAGTTCTTAATCTATTACATTTTATTATAGTCTCATCTTTATTTTTTAAATTGTCACAAATTTGAGATGTGTATCTACATCATTTCCATGATCTTACAAATCCTGTAAAGATGAAATTGTCAATCTAGTATGTTGTTGTTTAATAAAGCCATGCCAGCACTATGTAATAACTGTTTCCTTTTCTAGATTTAAAAAAATTTGCTTCTCAGCCTCTTTAGCTTTAAGTCAACTATAGATGCTCATTATCTACTTCTTTAATAATCCATCTGTTTGAAGACTTTATTTTTTTGCTTTGACAGTCAATACAATATTTCCCCTTTCCCAGTCCTGAAGAATTCTTACTGAATGAACAATAGGTTGATCTCTCCATGAGGATAACGGTGATTTTGTTGCTTTATAGATATTACTTATTTATTGCAAAAAGAAAGGAAAGAGCTGCACAGCTGGGTGAATCTGTGCATTAAGAATACATATTTCTATGTTTGACTTCCCTCATAAATGATAACATTCTAAAAAGGCAGCATTAAGCATGATACATTTTAAATAAGTAATGTTATATGAAAGATAGAAAAATTATCTCATGATAATCACTAAGATTTTTTTCTTACTTTCTCCTCATATTTAATTATTTAATTGCCATTGTCAAGGAATGTAATACCTGTTTCCCAGTATTCTTGCCGTGCTTCAAATTGGATTGATTTTGTTCTCCTATTCCCATATTTCAAATGTTAATTTTTTCTTGATTATGTGTGAAATGAGTTTATCTGTGGAGTAATCCATCAGTTCTGTCTGTTTCTCAGTTCACATCTGCAAGGGTAAGCTCTTTTAAAAGTAAGACACAGTAAATTCCATAATCTGTGAAATAATTTTAGCCCAAATGAATCTTTTGTGTCCTTTGTTCATGGAGATTGCCTGAAACAAAGCACATATGGTTCAATAGTAACTCTAAGTCCAGTGAGAAAAAGGAAATTTTGCAAACTACCTTTAATTAATCATTCTTACATATTTTGGGTTCAATAGTTTTAACAGTAAGAAAAGAAATCTTATTTTATAGAAACCTTAGAGGGGAACACTTCTTTATCTTTAGTGGGCTTAATGCAAAGAGTTGAATTTGACCACTTTAATTAATTAGGACAGTCATTAATTCTCAGTGATGAAATGACTAGAAGTATTCTTGTTTAGCCTATCGCTGAAAAGAAACACTCTCTTAAAGTTTCATAACTTCATTTAATTTGATACATATATAACCATAATTATATTTTAGAAACAAGAATGTAAATTTTAACTCAGACTTGCAGGCACTTGAAGATTGACAAAGTGTTTTCCACATAACAGCCCATGAGGTAGGAAATGCCAGTATCATTATTCCCATTTTACAGAAACAAGGAACCTCAAACTAATAAAGGTTAAGTAATTTACTTTCAGTAACAGAGCTAGTAAGTGTTGGAACCCTTCACAATCTGGCTTCAGCCTGTGGTTCCAGATTTATTTCACATAATTCCCTTTCGCATACTCTATGTTCCCATCAAATTGGCCTATTTGCTGTTTCTCACACTTTGCATTCCATCTTGGACTTCTGTGTCTTTGTCATCATGATGTCATCTTCTTTGCATTGAAATGTACTCCCTCTTTAAAACTTCCTCTTATAATCCTTGGTGTCCTTTAAAGCTCAGCTGAGGTGGTACCTTCCTTAGGAAATTTTCTTGATTCCTCTAGTTTGCTCTCTCTCCACAAATTAATTTATATAGTTCTATTTTAGAAATTGGAAGCCATATAAAGATAGATTGGAGAAGGAAAAGAATAGAACATGAAAAATAATTAGGATTATATTACAAAAGCCTAATCAATAGAGTGAAGGGATTTTTATACCTACTGGCACCAAAAAAAGCATATCCACCTCGCCCCACACTTTGAAAAGATTCAGTGATGTAAGAAATGTTTCATCAAGAATAATTCTAAGCAGGATCTGGCCAGCAACAGAGAAAGGTGAAATATTTATAACTATTCTTTTAAAAAATAAAATAAAAAACTAAACTTTTAGAATATCCAAAAGGGATGGATATGGGACTTGGAGTTAGGAAAACCTGGGTATCAAATTTGTTAAAGTAAACAACTTAACCTCTTGGTGTTTTATTTTCGTCATCTATAAAATGAGAAAAATTGAATTTGTGGTTCCTTTTAAATCTATCATCCTTATGATTATATTCACGCACTATATGCTATTGCAGCCAACTCAGCATTATCATCAATGCAGTCCTAAAGTCTTACTTCAAACAAAGAGTTGCCTACCTTGTAAATCTATGCTCTGTCTTTTTCTTCCTCCACTATAATGAGAGTTTTTTCTTTTCTTCTGAATAAGCAAACTACCTCTCTGGATGGTGTCAGTACTCTCATGTTAACAGAACATATATTTGGAATTATTTCTTTGTGATTTTTGGTAGCCCTCCAATACTATTTTTCCAAACACAAAGAAACAAAGTTTGGCCTTGCCCATAGACATAAATCAATATGATATGGCTTGTAGCACTATTTGTAAAAAGTTAGAAACAAATTGTTCTTAACCATAAGACAATGGTTGATCAGATTATCATAAAGGAATATGATATTATTGCATGAAAAGAAACATAAATATGAAGAATTCAAGTAAATATGGAAAGATGGGTGGATGCACACATTAATATAGGTCCATGTGGTTTACCTTGATATAATTTAAGCTCAGGGATAATTTCATCTTTGTCTTTTTATCAGTTCCTGCATGTGGCATGATAGCTGGCACATAGTAAGTGCTTAATAGCTTATTGATTGATTAATTGGCTTGTGATGCAGAATAAAGTCTAACTGTAAGAATGATATACACCATGACTAGAACTATATAAATTAAGACATTGATTGGCATAAATAAAATTAGCTTATAAACACCAGAAGACTGCTATAATCTTGTTATGGTTAAAGCATGCTTCTTTCCTTTTTTTTTCTTTTTTGTTAAAAGGGATATTTCAATAGCATATGGCAGACTATATTATCAATTATAGTGTGTTTTTGAATGTTTTTCAGAGTTGTTCATTTGTGTATATGTTAATTCTGTTCTTTATTTTGAATGTTAATGAAAAAAAAAGTCAATTCTTTCTCATTCTAAAAAAATTCTGAAGACTTTTCAATGATATTACTAATGTGGGCCCCCAAATGCCACTTCTATGCAGAGAGACATTGGTTTGACTTGCAACAGTTTCAGAGACCAGTAGAGGGAAATCAAGCCCAAGGCTGAGTGAAGACAACTTAGTATATATTAGTTCAAACAGCTGGGGAAGTGTCAGGCCTGTCATGTTAGCTTGGGTCTCCCCAGGGGTCTGGCTGAATGCAATAAAGAAATAGGAAGCATAGCATCTGAAGCATGGACACAGGACTGAGGTTAGCAGAATAACAGAGTCCAAATCAAAGCCTACCCATGGTACCAAGAAGAGATGATAGAGACAAGATTAACTCAAAATGAGAAGGAATTAAAGGTAGCTTGGACCAAACTCATGGTAATAAGAAACACTTCTTATTTCATACTGGAACTTTAATATGGTAAATTTAGTAAATTTAGCACTATCAATTTAACATGCTGATAAAAACAATCTATCAAGTAGCCCAGGTATTTGGAACTGAACTTATGTATCCCAATAACCTCACACCTGCATCTTGCAAAGACAAAGCCAGGAAGCTTTTGAGAAATAATGCCGTCAGTTTTCCAGTTATCTGTCACAGGGAGGATTGTAGTCAAAATATATTGAAAAGGACATTTCACAATCTTCAGAGGATGAAATTAAAACTATTTGTAGTCAAATGAAAAGGTGCTCCAAATCACTATTGATCAGAGAAATGCAAATTAAGACAATTCTGAGGTACCACTAGACACCTGTCAGATTGGCTAAAATGACAGGAAATGATAATGATAACTGTTGGAGGGGATGTGGGAAAACTGGGACACTGATGACTTGTTGGTGGAGCTGTGAACAGATCCAGCCATTCTGGAGAGCAATTTGGAGCTATGCTCAAAAAGTTATCAAACGGTGCATACCCTTTGACCCAGCAGTGTTTCTACTGGGCTTATATCCCAAAGAAATCTTAAAGGAGGGAAAAGGCCCCACATGTGGAAGAATGTTTGTGGCAGCACTTTTTGTAGTGGCTAGAAACTGGAAACTGAATGGATGCCCATCAATTGGAGAGTGGCTGAATAAATTATGGTATATGAATGTTATGAAATATTATTGTTCTGTAAGAGACGACCAGCAGAAAGGCCTGGAGAGACTTGCATGAACTGATGCTGAGCGAAATGAGCAGAACCAGGAGATCATTATACATGACAACAACAATACTATATGATGATCAATTCTGATGGACATGGCTCTCTTCAACAATGAAATGTTTCAAACAAGTTCCAGTTGTTCAGTGAAGAAAACAATATACACCCAGAGAGAGGGATGTGAAATGTGGACCACAACATAACATTTTCATGCTCTCTATCGATGTTTGCTTGCATTGTGTTTCCTTTCTGATTTTTCTTTCTTGTAGATATGATTTTTCTTGCATAACAATGATAAGTGTGGAAATATGTATACATATATTCGATTTGTCAAGTATTTTAACATAATTAACATGTAGTGGATATCCTGCCATCTAGGGGAGGGGTGGGAAGTTGGGGGGGAAATTTTGTAACAGAAAGCTATGTAAGGGTTAATGTTGAAGAATTACCCAAACATATGTTTTGCAAATTAAAAAAAAAAATAATTAAAAGGGACATTTCAAGAACCTGCTAGAATGAAAAACTAATAACAAGAGCTAACTTTTAATGTTTACAAAATAATTTATAGATGTTATATCATTTGATCTTCACAACATCCTTGTGAGATAGCTTCTACTTTATAGATAGTTATATATAAGGAAACTAAGGCTAAGAAAAGTCAACTTGCTAATGTTTGCACCTGAGTAAAAGTCTGAGGTTTGAATCGAACCCTGGTCCTCCATTTCTAATACTCTTACATTATCTTGCTGCCACATGTTATCTCATTGGTTTCTTCTAACCATCTCTACTATAAAATATTAGCCTCACTTTGAAAATTGAGACTGAGAACTCAAATTATTTCTCCATGGCAACACAGCAGTAACGGAAGTTGAATCAAGTTTCTCTTACCTCCCAAGTCTATCATGCTTCCATCTGACCATACCACACATCACAAGAACAAAGCAAGTGGATCATTAAAATGTCTTTTGAGTGACAAGATGAGCAGTTTGCATTCTCCTTTTAATTAGGAATACCACTGTGGTATCCACATCCATCCTGACATTAGACAGGACCCACAACTCTGCAAGCCTAGTCCTGGCACTATCTTGCCATTTAACTGTAGTTTAAAAAGGCAACTAACTCTCTTTAACTAGCCCTAAAAGACACTTGAAGAATAAACAGCTTGCTTTGGACTATTTTAATCCTCTTCCTTTTTTCTCCCCTTCCATCCCATCTCCTCTCTTTTCTTCTCCTCTCCTCTCTCAGCACCCCTACTTATGAATCTATTTATCTCATGCAAGACTTACTTAACAATGCCTATGACTTAAACTTAAAAATTTTGGACAAAATTTGAAACACTGCCAGTGATAATGCATCTTAGTTGGCAAAAAAAATTAAGAGAAGAAAAAAAATCTAAGATAATTAAGATCAAAGGAATGAAGAAAAGTCTCATCTTCTTTATGACTGCCTAATTTTAGTTCTACAAATATTTATGAAGTACCTACTACATGTAGAATGTGTTCGAAGGCCTGATGGTTGACTAATTAAAGCAATTAGTAATAATAGTAATACTAATATGTAGTATTTATATAGTACCTATTATGTGCCAAGCATTATGCTAAACAGTTTACAAATATCACATTTCATTCTCATAAGACTCCTGGGTTGTAGGTGCTATTATCTTCCTCCACTTTATAATTGAAGAAACTGAGGCAAACAGTTTAAATGACTTGCCCAAGGTCACCCTGCTGGTAAATCCTTCAGGCCAGATCTGAACTTAGGTCTCCTGACTCCAGGCCTAGGACTCTTCTCCTGAGCCGCATAGCTGCCTCATAATACTCATAGTATTTTAACATGCTGCAGAGGAACTTTTAGAGCTAGAAGGGACCTTAGTGGGCACATTGCCTCATCTCTCTTCATTTCCTCATAATACAGACAAAGAAACTGAGAGCTGAGGAAACTAAATGACATACCCAAGCTTGGTCAAGTAACAAACATCAGTTAATAGGAGTTGATCCCACATTGTCTGGCTTTAGAGTCAATAATTAGTCTTTCCACCACACTACAATTCAAGAAAAAGCATTTTTCTTTTACCCTAAAATGTTTTGTTTGTTTGTTTGTTTGTTTGTTTTTTGCGGGAGAAATTCCCATAATTATGTCTAGGCAGAGTCCAAGTCATGTTAAAGATACTAGATAGCTGGAAAATCTCTACCTAATATAATCAAATTATCAAATTTTTCTTTGGGTATCAACTGATCATAAGCATAAATTAACATTTGCATAGAAGCAGCATGGTTTGATGGAAAAAGCTCTGGGATGGAACTGTGTAGTCTCAGCTTAAAATCCTACTTCTAACTTAAATTAGCTATATATTCATGGAAAAATCATTTCACTTCTCTGAGACAGTTTCTCATTTGTTAAATAATGTTATAATACCTGTGGTATTAATGTTACAGAGTTGTTTTAAGGATCCAATAAGACAATGGGTGCAATGTGCCTTATCTGTGGAACCATAAGGCATTTTCTATATATTTAAACCTCCTAACAAGAGATAGGCGGTATATGCATTTATTTCTATCTGGACTGGGAACTGACTGTGTATAAACTCACAATATACATTGAGTGTATATCAGAGGTGACTACTGAATCCAGATCTTTTTAATTATGAAATCAGATATCTATCCATTTTGCCATACTAACTCTTGGTGTGAAAATTATCATCTCTATTTTATGTTGCTATTGATTCATTCCAATTATGTCTGACTCTTTATGACTCTATTTGGGTTTCCTTATCAAAGATACTGGAATAGGTTGCCATTTTCTTCTGCAGATAATTTTACAGATAGTCACACAGCTATCAAAGCCAGATTCAAACTGGCTTTCTGTCCACTATACCACCTAACTTTCTGTTTTACAGATGAGAAAATTAAGATACATTTTTCAACCCCATAAGGTAAATAATACTTTATTATTATACCCATTTTATAGATGTAAAAACTTACACCCAGACATATTTAAGTAGCTTATTTAAAATCATGCAACTCTACACACCTGTCAGATTGGCTAAAATGACAGGAAAAGATAATGACAAATGTTGGAGGGGATGTGAGAAAACTGGGACATTAATACATTGTTGGTGAAACTGTGAACGGATCCAACCATTCTGGAGAGCAATTTGGAACTATGCTCAAAAAGTTATCAAACTGTGCATACCCTTTGACCCAGCAGTGTTTCTACTGGGCCTATATCCCAAAGAGATCTTAAAGGAAGGAAACGTATCCACATGTGCAAGAATGTTTGTGGCAGCCCTTTTTGTAGTGGCTAGAAACTGGAAGCTGAATGGATGCCCATCAATTGGAGAGTGGCTGAATAAATTATGGTATATGAATGTTATGGAATATTATTGTTCTGTAAGAAACAATCAACAGGATTTCAGAGAGGCCTGGAGAGACTTGCATGGACTGATGCTGAGTGAAATGAGCAGAACCAGGAGATCGTTATACATGGCAACAAGAAGACTATATGATGATCAATTCTGAAGGATGTGGCTCTCTTCAACAATGAAATGTTTCAAACCAGTTCCAATTGTTCAGTGATTAAGAAAGCCATATACACCCAGAGAAAGGGATATGAGATGTGGACCACAACATAATATTTTCATGCTCTCTATCGATATTTGCTTACATTGTGTTTCCTTTCTCAGATTTTTTTTCTTGTAGATCCGATTTTTCTTGCACAGCAAGATAATTGTAAAAATATGTATACACATATTTGATTTGTCAAGTATTTTAACATAATTAACATGTAGTAGACTTCCTGCCATCTAGGGGAGGAGTGGGGATTAAGGGGGAAAAATTTGTAACAGAAAGCTTTGCAAGGGTCAATGTGGAAAAATTACCCATATATATGTTTTGCAAATAAAAAGCTTTTAATAAAATGAAAAAAAATAAAATAAAGTCATGCAACTGCTTAGTGACAGAGCTAAGTCTCAGACCTAGATCTTTCTTTCCTCAGTTTAGTGTTCTTTCCACTATGTATGCTACATTGTCATAAATAGTACCACAACAAGAGACTTCATTTTGCCTAATGGCCATTGCAATTATAAAAACAGCACACTATTTGGACAAATAAGAGGACCTAGGAATAATGAACCAAACCTGTCCTTAAGGCTTTCTTTCCAAAAACAAGGAAACTGTCCATATAAAGGAACTGCCTTCATATCAAAGAAGAAAGTGTATATATAAGAACAAAAACTCTAAACTTGACTGTTGTCTTTCTTAAGTCCTTACTATAAAACAATAATTTTCAGAACAAACTTCCAGGCAGTAGGGAAAAACAAAACTCTTTTTTGTTTTTGTTTTGTTTTTAAGAGAATTATTGTTCTTATCAGAAAATTTTTCTCACTGTTGTGCATAAGCCATGTTCTGCATAAGCCATGACTGCATGTACACCTGCAAATTCAGTTTGCAAAACTGGCTTCCCAAGTTAATGACGTATTTTTTCTGCTTTAAAAAAAAATCTTCTTTTTTCCCAAAGACCAACATCTGTCTGAGATCAGCATATTCATCATCTAGATCTCACTGTTCTAAGGCTGGGCACTTAATTTTCCCTTGGGTAAACAGAGCCAATAATGGATAAATAGGCAAGGCTCAAATATCTTTAAACTATTAGGGGGAGTTGTGACTGCTGACTTTAATCCTCATCAGAAGTGAGAAAGAACAAGGAGTAAAGAATTATGACAGAGGAGCTCTGAATTGTTAGTGAAGAGGTAGGGAGAGATTTCATGTGACTTCTGATATAATGTGTTGGAAAAAATTCCATGAGGGAGGCCTAGAAACAGATATTAAATATATTTCAATATTAAAATTGTGTTATCCAAGCAATGTTTGCTTTTTGTCATAAATAACTAGAAGTAGGACATATTTTTGCAAGATAGTCACTCTGAAAAAATGTGTTGAAAATAAAAGCTTTCCTAGACTGTCATACCCCACGTAAGGGTCACCTGATCAACATCATCACTCAATAACAGATATAATACATTAGAATCATACTTTACCAGCAAATCAAGAATCTTGCTGTGATTTGGCAAACTGCCTGTCCAGTTCAGGCTCCTATAGGCTCAATTGTATACTTTATTGTTGTTTTGCCTAAGGTAGTATTCTTGTAGAACCAATTAATGGGCATTAGACAGAGAATTTCTGTAATTGCAACCTAAAGCAAGTTCCAAAAGGAAGATGAACTTTGCACACTCTTGGCCTTTTAGTCCAAGGTTGCCATTCCAATGGCTAAACAAATCCCATGGGGGAAACACACAGCCCATGTTTCTCTTTCAAGCAGAGATCCCTGGATATGAACCTTTAATCCTCCTGGGAGCGAACATTTTAGATTAGGGAAAACCATCTTTCATTAATTTCTGCTCAACTATATGTTTAAAAGCAGCAGCCTAACCTTTAAAGCACCTTTTCCTTAAACATATATGGTTTTCTAAGCTCTATATTAATTTACTCCATTCTGAGTTTATTTCATAATGTCAAGTCCTTGTTTTTCTTATTTGTTTTGGGGAAAAATGTAACTTTACAGATCACAGAGTTAAAATTACACATACAGCACCACTTTTGTTTTCCTTACTTAGAGAAAATATATAAAAATCTTCTTAATAGCTCTCTCTTACTCCCCCCCCCAAATAATAGCAGTCCCTTCCCTGCCAATTTTTCATGTAACTCGTGCAAGTGATGTGCATTATATACATGCCTTAGCCATCTTTACAGACCTACAGAAGAAAAAAATATAAGACTATGGGAAACATCATTAAGGGAATTGGGGGGGGGGAATTAATGCACGTCAACATGGTGTGTTAAAAACAAAACAAACACAAACAAAATAATGGAATTTGGATTCACAGAAAATGTGAATGCTCTTTCTATCCAGTATAACAAATTGGACAAATCACCTTTCCTCTAGCTTTTAGTTTCCTGAGTTTCCTGAAGAGTAGTTGCACATTTTCAAAAGTCTCTTGAAGCACTGAAAACATATGATTCTAACAAATGTTATTTAGGAGGTAAACGGAGCATAAAAGGCTAGTTAACAATTGTTCCTAGAAATAAGTGAATTGGCATGTAGATACAACCATAAAGTGTCTCTCCTGCCTTGATAAACTGAGTTTTCATCCCTTATAGAGCATCCTTAGAATCTACAATGCAAATAAAACAATGAATTGTAATGTGAATAAATTTTTCTAAAAATGTATGATCATAGATTAAGAACTTCAAGAGATTTCAGAAAATGTCTAGGCAGCCCTCTCATATCCCAGATTATAAAACATCAGTCACTTAATTAGTACCTACTATATGCTAGGTGATGGGATTCTAAAACCAAAATGAGGCAGTTATGGTCCTCAGTGAGTGTCCATTCTAGATGGGAAGGAGATCACACACACACACACACACACACACACACACACACACACACACACACACACACACACACACACACATATATATGTAGGTTAAAATATACAAAGGAGACAAAATTAAAAAAAAAAGTAAAGAGGGAGAAATAGCTGGAGGAATAGGAAAGGCCTGATATAGAATGTGAAATTTCAGTTGAGACTTGAAGGAAACTAGAGAATCCAAGAGAAGATGAAGAGGGACAACAATCCAAGGGTCAGTGATAATACCATCTAAATTAATTTATTTATTCAGTGTTACAACAATCAAACTAACAAAGGATCTTTTTGTAAAGCTATTAAAATAATGAAGCTTATAGGAACAAAAATTAAGAATTTTTTTTGTAATGCAAAGGAAGAGGACTTAACAATAGCAACTTTCAAAATATAATGGGAAGTAGTAATCTTCAAAATTGCTTGGTACTGGCTGGAGCTGGAGAGGAGGAAAGACACGGGAAGGGGCAGGGACAGAAGGAATGGGGAAGAGAATGAGAAAGGAAGAAATAAAAAGAGAGACAGACAGATTCAGAGAGACAGAGACAGAAAAAGACAGAGGACAGAGAGAGACAGAAAGAGAGAAGGAGTGAGAGAAGGAGGGAGAAAGAGAGGTAGGAAAAGAGAGACAGACAGACAGATAGACAAAGAGAGATACAGACACAGACAGAGACAGAAAGATAGAGACAGAGAGAGACAGAGAGAGGAGGCAGAAAAATAGACAAAGAGAGAGACAAAGAGAGAGGAAGAGATAGAGAATGAATTTACATATTTGCCACATTCTGTACTTGAGTAGTAATACCCTCAAGAATAGCCCTGAAATCCAGCCTCCATACAAAACTTCCAGCAGAGAGATCCCACTACTTCCAAAAGCAGCTCATTCTATATTTATATAACTCCAATAGTATTTTTTTTCTTTAATTAAGTTGAAATTGGCCCCTTTGGAGCTTTCACCATTGTTGCAATTGCCTTCTCAAGGCTACCAGAGCAGTGAAATGACATTTCAATGATAGCACTCCAAATACTTAAGGACATCTATCCTATCACCCCTGTTTTTCCAGGCTAAACAAACATAACAAGTTCCTTCAAGTGATTCTCTCATGACATGGTCTCTGATCAACCCGATTCAGTTTGTCAGCTGTCTTCCTCAAATGTGGTGCTTATAAGTCACCAAAACCTCAGATCTCCCCTGTATGCACTAACTTTCCTCAACTTAAATTTTGCAATGGATTTTTTTCTGACTCAAATTAAAGTCTAAGATGACCTCTATTCAACGTGATCTTCCCTTACTAAAATCCTACTGAAGGCTCTTTTGTCAATAAAAGCTCTGTTGTTGTTGTTGTTAGTAGTTTAGGTATGCCAAACTCTTTGTGACCCTTTTTGGGGTTTTCTTGGCAAAGATGCTAGAGTTTTTACCATTGCTTTCTCCAGTTCATTTTACATATGAGGAAACCAAGGCAAACAGGGTTAAGTGACTGGCCCAGAGTCATAGATTTAAACTTGGAAGATGGGTCTTCCTGACTTCAAGCCTGGAACTCTATCCATTCTGGGTATATTCCCAAGAATGGACCCAGTGACTGACTATGGGGTTATTGTCCAAGGAAAAATTTGAAAAAAGTCCCAAGTTAAACTAATGTTGAAGAAATTAAGGCTTGATCCTCACTTAACACCACATACCAAGATAAGATCTAAATGGGTTCATGATCTAGATATAAAGAGTGATATTGTAAGCAAATTAGAGGAACGTAGTATAGTTTACCTCTCAGACCTGTGTAGATGAAATAAATTTATGTCCAAAGAAGATCTGGAACTCTCAATTGAACACCAGATAGATAATTTTGACTATATTAAGTTAAAAAGTTTCTGTACAAAATAAAAACAGACAAGATTAGGAGGGAAGCATCAAATTGGGAAATCATCTTTACAATCAATGGTTCTGATAAAGGCCAAATTTCTAAAATATATAGAGAATTGTCTCATATATATAAGAATTCAAGCCACTCTTCAATAGATAAGTGGTCAAGGGATATGAACAGACAATTTTCAGATGATGAAATTAAAACCATCTCTAGTCATATGAAAAGTTGCTCCAAATCACTATTGATCAGAGAAATGCAAATTAAGACAACTCTGAGGTACCACTACACACCTGTCAGATTGGCTAAAATGACAGGAAAAGATAATGATGAATGTTGGAGGGGATGTGGGAAAACTGGGACACTGATACATTGTTGGTGGAACTGTGAACGGATCCAACCATTCTGGAGAGCAATTTGGAACTATGCTCAAAAAGTTATCAAACTGTGCATATCCTTTGACCCAGCAGTGTTTCTATTGGGCTTATATCCCAAAGAGATCTTAGAGGAGGGAAAGGGACCCTCATGCACAAGAATGTTTGTGGCAACCCTTTCTGTAGTGGCTAGAAACTGGAAACTGAATGGATGCCCATCAATTGGAGACTGGCTGAATAAATTATGGTATATGAATGTTATGGAATATTATTGCTCTGTAAGAAACGACCAGCAGGACGATTTCAGGGAGGCCTGGAGAGACTTGCATGAACTGATGCTGAGTGAAATGAGCAGAACCAGGAGATCATTAGACACAGCAACAACAATATTACATGATAATCAATTCTGATGGACATGGCTCTGTGCAACAAAGAATTATCTCAAACCAGTTCCAATTGTTCAGTGAAGTAAACTATATATACCCAAAGAGAGGTATATGAAATGTGGACCACAACATAGCATTTTCATGCTCTGTATTGATGCTTGCTTGCATTGTGTTTCCATTCTCCGATTTTTTTTCTTGTAGATAGGATTTTTCATGCACAACTTGTCAAGTATTTTAATATTAGTAACATTTAGTAGACTTCCTGCCATCTAGGGGAGGGGAGGGGACTGGGGGTAAAACTTGTAACAGAAAGCTTTGTAAAGATCAATGCTGGGGTACTACCCATACATATGTTATACAAATAAAAAGTTTTAATAAAAAAAAAGAAAAGAAAAAAGTCCCAAGTTGTTGAAGGATAACTCTTTAGGAAGACAGAAGGGGAATAAATGGGCTTTGAGAAAAGAGTAAGATTGGAATTAATTGTGTTTATGTTTTCATTATTTCAATGTGTGCATTTATTTTGGATTGATTTCTCCTGTAGATAACATATCATAAAATTCTACCCAACCTTTCTATTATTATTTTTAGAAATGTGTTCTCCCTAATTATAAATATGGGCTACTATACTTCTCTTACTTTGTCACAAATTTTAATATTTAGTGGCCATTTCCTTTCATGATTCCTACCAAAAATTTTTTACACAACTAAATTTATGGTCTATTTGTAGACTCTGATTCTCATTTTCTTCTCACTTCTATGTGATCCTTACTCCAGTGTTCTTTACCACACTACAATGTTTCATGGATTTGTTCACATAAGTGTCTACCTTCTAAATATATAAAGTAATGCTTTTTATTGTCCACTTTAATTATTGTATTCTTTTTAAAGTATATTCTTCTATAACCATATTCCAGTTATGTCTCTTCCCTTATTGGTACACAAAGATAAATTTACCTCTTTGAGTTAATATTTTACTTCACTGAGTTTATTAGCTTTTGTAATCTATAAAAGGTCATGTGTTTTGTTACTTTTCATAATCTCGAATATTCTAGAAGTTTCTGACCATGTCCACATAGAATCTTTTGTTTTAACTCCTACATTTTTTTTGCTATTTAGCTTGGCAGATAAAAAGAGGAAGTTTTCTCTTCCTTTAATTTTCAGTTTAAAAGCATCTGATCAGATTTGTAGTTGTCCAGGAAAGTATGTTATTACTAGCAGTCACAAGTGCTAGTAATATCTCATCTTTTCAACAACTAAAATCCTGGTCCAGAAATTCAACTCCCATTCTCAGATATCATTTCCTTCCAAAATCTGCTTCTCTTTGTTAAACTCCCTACCTTCAAATAGCAACAGTGACAGATTGTCACCTAAGTCCCTAAAACCTTCAGTCCAACCCTGAATTTCCACTTTCATGCATATCCATATCTTTGTAATCCCTGAGATCATACCTCCTATCATGAGAAAATTACTATTTGTCAAAGCAGCCCATTTCATTGTTTGACAGATCTAATCATCTATTTTTTTTTTAATTGAATGAAGTTTGACTTACCACTAAAATGATAAGAAGAAAAGAGGGGTTAGGAAAGAAACATATATAAACTACACATTTATTATCCATTTTTAGTGCTTAAAGAGAAATAAGATAAACATAACTCTTGTAAACACTCACAGGGAAGGAAAAATAAATGGATACCAAGTAATTTGAATTATTTTTTAATTGTAGATCTGTGATTTTATGGTGTAAGGAATTCCTTTTGAGGAAACTCCCTCTGTAATAGAGATTTGCCTGAGACACTGGTGATTTACCTAAGGTCACATGACTAGTGGGTTCAAGGCAGGAGTTGAAAGAGGTCTTTTTTTATTTCAAGGTCTATATTCTATCTACTGTACCAGATCAAAATACATTGTAAAATAATTACTACTATCATTCCAGACAGTAATTGATGTTTTATTTTATCCAATTATGAAATAAAGGAAAATGAATTGATTCTGACAAAGGTTACCCTTGAAAGACTTCAGTGAAATATTTCTCTTTCCTTACTAACTTCTACTAGGTTTGTGTGTAGCTATTTAATTTGCCAAATTCATAGCCATGTCTTCTTCAAGAACCCTTTCAGATATTTTTCTCTTAGCGGCAGTTGTCTTTCAAAATTCGATCTATGTCAGATGCATTCATATTGTTTCCTGGACCTTAATTCTTTGGAATAAATAACAGATTTATTCAAGGATATTAAAAACTGCTCATCTTATTAGTTTATAATAGTCTAGGAATGACTGACAGAAGATTCTGATATCTACAATTTGATTTGTCAGCCCCTGCCCCCCCCAAAATCTATTGTTTGAGAAGGAAAAGTGAGAAGAAAGATCCTTGTTTTGGAAAATATATGCACATTTTGAATATTTAAATGACTGGGGAAATCCTTCCATCACTCCTCAGACATTTCCATGATATGTGACCCTATTAAGGTCACAACTTTTGTGACCATTTGTAAAATGGAAATAATAATTATACTATTTCAAATGATTCATTTTAAGAAAGGAATTTGTAAATACTTAAGAACTATCTAAATATGATATTTTATTAATATGATAATTATTGTTAGATTCTATTTTGTATCCCCTCTACAGTTAGACAGCTCCATCTGATTGTGCTATGGATTGAGTCATCATCCCTGTGACTCCCTATTTTATCTAGCTTTTACTCCCATATGTGAATTGTCTCTCTCCAGGAGAACAAAAGTCCCAGGAAGGAAAAAAAAAGAACCCTTTCAGAGATCTCTTGACACATGCCACGATATAAAAGGATCATTTTCAAACAATTCTAATTCACCTTCCATCACTGATGCCTCAATTCCATTTTCCAGGACCTCTGTCCAAGATCCAAAGTTCATATACCTACTATTTCATCATTATTTTGATTATCCCTATGTCAACATATCTGGGATAATTTTCCTGGACATCCCATTTTTATATTAGCCTCGACATCTCCAAAACTGAAATTATTATCTCCCTTAAAAATCTATTCTTCCTTATGACTTAATCATTTTTGTTATTGACAATATTCCCTAATTAATCTTCTAGGTTCTAAATGTATTTTACTATCTTTCACACTTCTATTGCATTTAATCTAACAATTTAGCAAATCCTATTAATTCTACTTCTACTACTACTTATAACTTTCTGTTTTTCTTTATTCCCAGTCCTAATACTCTAAGTATCATTCAAATACTTCTAAAAAATCCAATCTCTTTCAATCTCATCTTAACCGTCAGTACCTACATGAAATCTTTCCCAATCTTCCCAGTCTGTATTGTAATGCTACCTTGTACCTACTTTGTATCTGATTTGTTATATATACAAAGATTTTCTCCTATGATTGAACAAAAGATCCTTGAAGACAAGATCTATTTCACTTTGTCTTTGTATTCTTAGAATTTAGAATAATTCCTGGTATATAATGGACAGAATGGAGGCTTGTTGCTTAATTGATTAATAGTTTTGTTTTGTTTTTCAACTCCACTCTTTCCTCTTCTCTAATAGATTCTAGTGACAAATGAATTTTTCATATGTATATAGATATAGTCATATCACTTTTTGTTTAAAGCACCTTCAATATTTTCCTGAAATTTCATATTTCTGTGTCTTTGCTGACCCTGATACCTGTGGGTAAACTCCTTAGCATTATTTTTAAGTCCAGTTAAAATTTTATCACCTCCATAAACTTTCCCCTCATTTTTCCAACCCATAACTCCTTGGGCATCAAATGACATTTTGTTCATACTTATATATTTGCAATATATCATTTGGTTTATAGTTGTTGGTGCTTGTATTGTATCCTATCATTATGGCTTTAATTCCTTAAAGGCAGGACCAAGTCTTAGCTCAGTTTATGTCTCTGCTAATACCTTGTACTCTATCTTTCACAGGATAGGTGCTTTAAATGTCTGTGCAGTTCAATTCTTGAAATTCAATTCTTGAGGGGAAGTCATCTATTTAGTTCTTAGAAATGTCAGGAGAATTCTTGCTGTTAAATATGAGACAACATCACCTTTATTTAGCAATGATTTCTTGTGTCTAATCCAAATCCCTCTTTCTATGTCTTAAGCCTAGTCATCAAGGGAAAGAGTGAACAGCTGGATATCATCTTCTAACTCTTCCACTGTGACCTGAGAGAACTTTAGCCTTTATTTGTCAATGTATCACATTGTCTAAATTCCTTATGGAGATTTCATTTTCTATGATCTTGATTTTCAGTCTACAACTTATCTTCCAAATTCTCTTCCCTAAGATATAAGATAGTGTTCAGATTTTGAGGGAAAGAATACAAAAGACAAACTTATAAAAGTATTTTCATTTTCCACATAGGCTTCAACAGAAATGAGATGATCTTAACAGCAACTACTGCTGCTCCAATGGTGCTTATATTTTCTACAAATTCTTTCTTTAGAAGTTAGTCTTAGCACAAGATGGTGTCAAAATACACCAGAAAGAGGATTTCCATCAACTTCAATGCATTTATATACTTTTATGAGACATCTGATATTGACCACACTGGAGCACTCAGGGAGAATATATCTAGAAAATTAAGGAGAATATTCTGAGTTGATCAATAAAAGCTCTTCCTCTGCTATATGATATTTTGAGTTCTTTAGTGAGAGAGAGGGTTAATAAAACTTATACTGGGTAATATATTATCCCAGATCAGTAATATTACTTGAATTCACTTGAAGAGTGACTGGGAGAAGAGAGAAGCATTTATATAGCCCCTACAACTTGCCACTCATTGTGCTATGCAATTTTTAAAACAAAGCTCGTTCATTCACCACAACCCTAAGAGACACTTTTCATTTTTGTCTCCATTTTACAGGCAAGAAAACCGAGGCAAATAGAAGTTAAGTGATTTTCCCAGCATCCTACAGCTAATAAGTGTCCAAAATCAGATATGAACTCAGATGTTCCTGATGCTAGACAGCACTCTAGCCACTACTTAACCAGCTTCCTCTGAGAAGTTTTGAGACAAGTAGAATCACAGGATTCAAAAATTGGAAGGAAGGGCAGCTAGGTGGCGCAGTGGATACAGCACCAGCCCTGAAGTCAGGAAGACCTCAGTTCAAATCTAGTCTCAGACGCTTAACATTCCCTAGCTGTGTGACCCTGGGCAAGTCACTTAACCCCAATTGCCTAAGGGGAAAAAAAAAGAAAAGAATTGGAAGGGACCTCTGAGATCTCAACAACAACAACAAAAAACAACAACAACCATTAACTCATAGAAAAAAAAATCAAAAAAGAACAAAAGCCCTTCAAAGTCTGGTTCCAGTTTACTTTCCCAGATTTTTACACATTACTTATCTTCATTCTATCCATAGTCTAAAGCCAAATCGCCTTTCTTCTTATTCATTACACATTGTGTTCTATGTTTTTGCATGTTATAGTTGATGCTTAGAAAGCATTACCTCATCAACTCTGCCTTGTAGAACCCCAGCTTCTTTATTTTTAAAATAGATTTTTATTTTTCCAAATACATGCAAAGATAGTTTTTAATATTCACCCTTGAAAAACAGTGTGTTCCAATTTTTTCTCCTTCCCTTCCTCTTCCCTCCTCTCTTGGGGGAATCAAGCAACCCACTATAGATTAAATGTGTAATTCTTCTAAAGAGTTTTCCAACCCAACTTCTTTTAATTCTCATCTGAGATGCTTTATCCTATACAATGCCTTTTCTGGTCTTCCTGCTGGATAGTACTTGTCTTGGAAATTATATGTTCTCTCTATATTTTGATTCATTAATATATATTATTTTGTTTTTAAAAATGCAAGCGCCTTAAATTTAGGGATTACTTCATCTTTGTCTTTAAACCTGCAGAGTCTAGAACACTGCCTAGAATATAGGAGACATAAATGTTTGTTGATTGAATAAAGGATTTTGTTCTATCTATGATTAAATACTTTTCTACAACATCTCAATGGATGGCTATCTATGCTTTGCTTTGAAGACCTTTGGTAAAGAATTAGTTATCACCAACTGAGACAGATATTTCCATACCATTATGTATTAATTATTGGGAAGTTTTTCTTTATATCAAATCTGAATCTTCCTTGATACAATATGTATCCATTATTCCTACTTCTGCCCTCTGAGGTCAAGCCCAGCCAATCTGGTCTTCCTTCCGTGAAAAAGCCCTTTGTCAAGCCTAATGATGATGATGATGATGATGATGATAGTGATAGAAGGAAAAGAAGAAAGAAGAGAAGCAGGAAAAGACAATCATTCATTAAGGATCCCTAGTTCATTCAAGTGAATTCTGATTAGATATATTCTCCACTTTTCTCACAACCCTGGTTGCCTCTCCAGCTAGTCCATGTTTCTCCCAAAATATAATGCTTAAAATTGAATTCAATAGTCAACCTGTGACTTCATAAGGTTGTAGCCCACAGTATAAGTTTCTTCCTTATTCTGGTGTGTCAAGTTTTCTTTATAAATCCTAGAATAGCATTAGATTTTGAGTTTAGTTTTCTAAAGTAATGGTGTCAAACTCAAAGAGAAATGGGAGTCATTAATCTATACATAAGGATCCTTGAATTCTGCATATTGGCTTATTTTTAAAATTGATATTACTATTATTTATTGTATTAGTATTTATTTTGTAAAAAAAAATTACCAATTAAATTTAAATTTGGTTTTGTATTATTTGGGAGTGCTTGGGTCACATGTAGAAACACTGGTTATATGTTTGGACCACACAAGGAACCTCTGGTCACCCAAAAATACCCAGTTCTTTTTCAAATAAATACTGACTACCTGTACTTCTAGGATCTTAGATTTTTAACCTTCATTTTTAGAACCTAAAAATAGAATTTTACATTTATTCCTTTTGAATTTCATCTTATTTAATTTGACATATGTTCTCATCTATTAAGGCCATTATAGATGAAATGAAGGAATGAAAAACATTGTATTTATTGTATGCTAAAGCCTGATATGAGTACAAAAATCAAAATTGTCCCTGATCTCAAGGAACTTAAATTCTAATAAGGGAGATAATACATAGGTGGTAGGGAAGAGATCTATGATCTAGAAAATCATAAAAGGTGATGAGTGAAAATTATAGTTTCCCATGAACACATCCTTTAGAGGGCATAGTATTTGTGATTTTATTAGAGTTCTAAGAAGAAAAGATTAAAGGTGGGGTGGATAGAGAAGAAAGTAGCAACAAGAGTGTGGCAAAACAGTAAATGGTCAGGGTAGAGATGAGGACTCAAGGTCTCAAGGAGGGAAGAGGTCAAGGGATCTTCCCATGCATCACCTCTGATGGTCTAGTTTAGAAGGCAAAATAATTACAGCAGAAGCTGTAGAGTCAAAATGAATAAAAATAAGAATGTGTCATCCAGTGTGTTAGCTATCCCTTTATATAGTTTGAGAATTTGATAAGCCAGTTCTGTCTTTATCTGTGTCATCAATAAAAATGTTGCATAGGTTTAAGGACAAATCCCTGTGGCACTCCACTGGAGACTTCTCTCCAAGTTGATTTTCACCCATTCCTCCTATAAGATTATGAATGTGTGTGTGTGTGTGTGTGTGTGTGTGTGTGTGTGTGTGTGTGTGTGCTGCTCTACCTTGGTCTTGTCCTTTTCAACTTACACCACACTGGGCAATTCATTCAATTTCTCTGAGCTTTAGTTTCTTCAATAAGATTTTTATCTTTATATCCCCAGGACTTTAGCATAGAAACCTGCTATAGACTAAGTACTTAGCAAATGTTTATTGAATGCCTGTTTAATTAGCTAATGATTAAAGTTCCCAAAATTCTAAAATTTTGTGATTTTGTATATTGTGTTTAAACTAGTTCCAGAAGTTAGAAATAGGAAATTCATAGTAGCACAAGAAAGGAAATAATTAACTTTAACTTGATTATTAATTAAAAATGAATTTCAGTTGATATTAGAGGCAAAGAAAGGAATGTACTCACATACACATACACACATATATAATTCTTAATATATGTATATTTATTCATCAACTTTCTCTTCTAGAGATTTTATCTTAATTAAAACTAAGGTAGATTAACTTTTGTGGTCATTATATTATGGTTTGGTTTTTTGTTGTTGTTGTTTGTTTATTTATTTATTTATTTAGCAAGGCAACAGGGATTAAGTGACTTGGCCAGGATCACACAGCTAATACCTGAGACCATATTTAAACTTAAGTCCTCCTGATTTCAGGGCTGATCCTCTATTCAGTGTACCATCCAGCTTATCCTATTATATGTTGAGAAAAACAACTGGCACAATGGATATAGAGCTAGCCCTGGAAGTGAAATACCTGGGTTTGAATCCTGAATCTGACATATATTAGATATACAATCATCTATGGGCAAGACAATTATGTACTCTCTCAATGCCCTAGCAATTCATTAACCTAATAAAAAATAAGCTTCTTGAGGGCATGCACTAATTTATTTTTGGTTTTGTATCCCCAATATCTAGGAGTTCTCTTCTTTTTCTCTTTTCTCCTGCCCCCCTCCACCAACTCCTTCATTAATAGAATAATAGAACCTCAGAGACAGTAGGGCATCATAGTACAGAGTATGAGCCTGGAATCAGGAAGAGTAGTCTTCCTGAGTTCAAATCTGGCCTCAGACATTTACTAGCTGTATGACCTTGGGCAAGTTACTTAATCCTGTTTGTATCAGTTTCCTCATATGTAAAATGAGATTAAGAAGCAAATGGCAAATCTAAATGAGGTTACAAGGAGTCAGATATGACTGAAAAATAACTGAATATCATATACATATCAGACATGGCATAGACCATACAGGATAGAAGATTGTCCTTGAAGAAGGTGTAGGTTTAAGGTTTATGTCCTTTCTCTTATACATAAAATCTGAGTATTCAAGAGTGTCACTTTCACTGTCTTCTGAGGGAAGTCCTCTGATTTTTCTCTAATCTAACTCATTTTTCACTATACTTCAATTCTTTGAACTCCATTTGAACTACAATTCAATTCTTTCATATCCCTCTTAAATTCTCTAATTGAGAGGAAAAAAGCCCTCCTCAATTAACATCCAACTTTGCAGCACAAAAAATTGACTAATCTTGAGCTAACAGTATGTACACTGAGTGCTTTAGATGAGAATAAAGCAATATGTGGCCCAAGTGGACTTGAGGTACTGCCAAAGCATGAGTGAAAGAAAAGTTTGCTTTTACTGAAAAATCCTCCTTCTCCTGAGAATAAAAATAAACAGAAATTACATTAATTATATTTCTTTTATTTTTTTAAAGTTCATTTAACTAAATCTCCATAATATGTCAACTTTTGAGAAACTGCACACATTCTGTTACAATGCCTAATAAAATAATTATCAGTACAATAATAGAATTCTTGACTGGAGTGAGTTTGCTAAAAATAGAAACTAAAAGTAGATTTTCTTGCTGAAGCATATTTCCCTGAAGACCAGGGTCCAGAGTACATTCCCATTGAGTCAAAGAAACTAAATTTCTTAAACCAGCAACACAGCTGCTCCAAAAGCTTCTGATGTGGCAATATCAGGCATTGACATATTCCTAATTTAGTGAGCTCAAATATATAGAATAGGGTATGTTGAATTATATCCAATAATAAACAGTCTTGTCTTTTTGTTGTCTAATAAAGAAGAGAGAGTATGTTTTTCTTGGATCGAGTAGGCATGTGTGTGTGTATGTCTTTGTGCATTTTAAATCCCCCCACTGTTATTCACTATTAGGTTCAACTGGGGTAAGACTGTGGGAATTTGGGAGGAGATTGATTAATTAGAGAACCTCTCTAAAAGTTTATTAAAAGATGGAAAAGACAAGATCCAAGTTAAATTAAATTTAATTTCAAAAATAAAATCTTTTTCATTTAAGTGAAGATGAATACTGAGTTCTTGACCTCAAATTCAAGAACTGTCACTTATAGGACTAATCCTCTGTGAAGTTAAAGAATAAAGAGTAGTTGGGGCAGCTAGGTGGTGCAGTGGATAGAGCACCAGCCCTGAAGTCAGAAGGACCTGAGTTCAAATCTTATCTCAGACACTTCCTAGCTGTGTGACCCTGGGCAAGTCACTTAACCTCAATTGCCTCAGCAAAAAAAAAAAAATAAAGAGTAGTTTATTTTCAAAACACTCCTCACTTGAATTTTTGTACTCTTTCCACCCTTTTCAAGATTCTAACTATAAGGATCTGAGGAATCCACTTTTACCTCTGAGGATATAAAACGAGGGAGATTGGCAAGATGATTTCTTTTGTGTTATCAGCTTTAGGATTCTGAAATTCACTCTTGTCTTCTCTTTCTCTCTTTCTTCTTTCCCTTTTCAGGGGCCACACATGTTACTTTCTTGTTAAATGAAAAAAATTATAATAAACTAGTTCACTTTTTCAGTCATTTCAATAGTGTCCAATGCTTCATAAATCCATTTGAGATTTTCCTGGCAAAGATGCTGTAATGCTTTTCCATTTCCTTCTCCAATTCATTTTACAGATGAGGAAACAAATAAATAGGATTAAGTGACTTGCCCAGAATTGCACACTAGTAAATCTTTAAAGCCAGATTTGAACTCAGGTCTTCCTGACTCTAGGCTGCACCTCGATGCCCAAACTACTTCACACTAAGTTGTTAATGACTACATTTTATTTATATTTTAATAGAGGATTCTTTACTTGTTCTTTATATTTTGGTTATATTTTGGATGCTGTGGTCTTAGAATAGAAAAGGATATATTTTGAGGAAGGGGATCTTCACAATGCATAACAAATTAAATAGCTGGGTTATTATATTTGGGGATAATTACAATTTTTTAGAAAGTTGTTTTTTCATTGAGTCTAAAACTATCTCTTTGCAATTTCTAGACATTAGTTCTAGTTCTTCCTTCTGGGTTTCAGCTGAACAAGCTTAATATATCCATTTGCTATGCTTTTACATATTTGAAGATAGTTGTTTTGTTTTCTTTTGAAATCTCCTACTCCTTTCCCCTAAGATTTCCCTTCTATATGTATACATATCTTTTTAAATGATTTCTTGTGATATGATCTCAGCATCATCCTGTTGCTTCTTCTCTCAATTTTCTTCATCTTGTCAATGAATTCAACACAGTTATCTAAACTAAGGCAGAGTATAGAAAGCCTATTATTTTCCTTACTGTGGACACTCAGAGGTAGCTAGCTAGCATGGAAGAGAGAGTTTGAGACCTGCAATCAAGACCACCTGAAATCAAATGGCTTCAGACACTTATTAGCTGTGTCTGAACAATTCCCTTCACAGCTGTTTACCTTAGTTTCTCCAATTGTAAAATGGAGACAATAATTTTCACCTTCTTTCCAAGATTGTTAGAAGGATCAAATGAGATCATGCTTATAAAACACTTAGTCCCATGCTTGACATGTAGTAAAATCCTTAATAAATGTCATTTCTTTCTTCCCTTAATGTAACCATTAGCTCTTTTGATTTTCATTGAAAACTATGCATTCATATTGAATGTGTAGTCCACATTAAGATTCCCCATATTTTTTTTTTGTCACAAACTACTGACAAATTGTACTTTCCTTAACAGCAATACCAGCTGGTGTTTATATAGCTCTTTACAGTTTGTGAAGTACTTTATATAAATTACCTCATTTGATTCTCCACTATAAACCTTTTGGAAACTGAGGCTACAGGAAACTAAATGACTTTCCTAGGATCATACAGACACCAGATATATGAGATCACATATGAACTCAAATCATCCTGATTCCAAGTCTAGCATCATCTACTGTGTCACTTACTTGTTGAGTAGTCTTGTAATCTTAGCATTATATATTAAGATGTTGAGCTCCAATGATTCAGGTTTAGTAAAACAAAATCAGTGATTCACTTCTCAAATTTTACTCTATCATGATAGGAGCCTGGCTATACAATCTTGAAGGTTTTATATCAGAGCTCCTATTGTAGCAAGTCTACCCATGTGGAAAGTCTTCAAATATAAGCCAGCCAGTAGTTTGTGTTTCTGTTGTCAAAGGGCCATTCTCTCTAAATTTAGAGAAGAGTGGCCATGAGGTGTTTATTCATTTTACTTTTTGATCACTGACATTTACTTTTTTTTTAAATTTATTTTAAATTTATTTTTTTTAATTTTATTTGCATAATGTATGTGTGGGTAATTCTTCAACAATAACCCTTACATAGCTTTCTGTTACAAATTTTCCCCCCAACTCCCCACTCCTCCCCTAGATGGCAGGATATCCACTACATGTTAATTATGTTAAAATACTGGCAAATCGAATATATGTATACATATTTCCAAAATTATCATTGTTGTGCAAGAAAAATCTTATCTACACAAAAGATATATCAGATAAAGGAAACACAATGTAAGCAAACATCAATCAAGGAGTATGAGAATGTTATGTTGTGGTCCGCATTTCACATCCCTCTCTCTGGGTGTATATGGCTTTCTTCAGTGACCAGTTGGAGGTGGTTTGAAGCATTTCATTGTTAAAGAGAGCCATGTCCATCAGAATTGATCGTCATATAGTACTGTTGTTGCCATGTATAATGATCTCCTGGTTCTGCTCATTTCACTTAGCATCAGTTCATGGAAGTCTCTCCAAGCCTCTCTGAAATCATCTTGTTGATCATTTCTTACAGAATAATAATATTCCATAATATTCATGTACCATAATTTATTCAGCCATTCTCCAATTGAAGGGCATCTATTCAATTTCCAGTTTCTAGCCACTACAAAAAGGGCTGCCACAAACATTCTTGCACATGTGGGGCCCTTTCCTTCCTTTATGATTTCTTTGGGATATAAGCCCAATAGAAATGCTGCTGGGTCAAAGGGTATGCACAGTTTGATAACTTTTTGAGCGTAGCTCCAAATTGTTCTCCAGAATGGCTGTATCCGTTCACAGCTCCACCAACAATGCATCAGTGTCCCAGCCCTCCCACATCCCCTCCAACATTCATCATTAATTTTTCCTGTCATTTTAGCCAATCTGACAGGTGTGTAGTGGTACCTCAGGGTTGTCTTGATTTGCATTTATCTGATCAATAGTGATTTGGAGTACCTTTTCATATGACTATAAATAGTTTTAATTTCATCCTCTGAAAATTGTCTGTTCATATCCTTTGATCATTTATCCATTGGAGAATGGCTTGAATTTTTATAAATATGAGACAATTCTCTATATATTTTAGAGATGAGACCTTTATCAGAAGCCTTAAATGTAAAGATGATTTCCCAATTTATTGCTTCCCTCCTAATCTTGTCTGCATTGATTTTGTTTGTACAAAAACTTTTTAACTTAATATAGTCAAAGTTATCTATCTGGTTTTCAATTAAGAGTTCCAGTTCTTCTTTGGATATAAATTTATTCCATCTCCATAGGTCTGAGAGGTAAACTATATTACGTTCCTCTAATTTGCTTATAGTATCACTCTTTATATCCAGATCATGAACCCATTTAGATCTTATCTTGGTATGTGGTGTTAGATGTGGGTCAAGCCCTAATTTCTAGTTTCCAGTTTTCCCAGCAGTTTTTGTCAAATAGTGAATACTTATCCCAAGAGCTGGGGTCTTTGGGTTTATCAAAGACTAAATTGCTATAGTTATTGCCTAGTTTGTCTTGTGATTCTATCCTATTCCACTGATCGACTACTCTATTTCTTAGCCAGTACCAAATGGTTTTGATGACCGCTGCTTTGTAATATAGTTTTAGATCTGGCACAGCAAGTCCACCATCGTTAGCCTTTTTTTTTCATTAATCCCCTTGAAATTCTTGACCTTTTGTTTTTCCAAATGAGCTTTGCTACTATTTTTTCTAGATCTGTAAGATAATTTCTTGGGAGTTTGATTGGTATGGCACAAAATAAGTAAATTAGTTTGGGTAATATTGTCATTTTTTGATATTCGCTCAGCCTACCCATGAGCATTTTAAGTTTTTCCAATTGACTAGGTCTGATTTTATTTGTGTGGAAAGTGTTTTGTAGTTTAGTTCATATAGTTCCTGACTATCCCTTGGCAGATAAATTCCCAAATATTTTATACTATCAACAGTTATTTTGAATGGAATTTCTTTTTGTATCTCTTGCTGCTGAACTTTATTGGTAATATGTAAAAATGCTGATGATTTATGTGGATTTATTTTGTATCCTGCTACTTTGCTAAAGTTGTGAATTGTTTTGAATAGTTTTTTAGTTGAGTCTTTAGGGTTCTCTACGTATATCATCATGTCATCTGCAAAGAGTGATAATTTGGTTTCCTCATTACCTACTCTAATTCCTTTTATCTCTTTTTCTTCTCTTATTGCTAAAGCTAACATTTCTAAGACAATATTAAATAATAATGGTGACAGTGGGCAGCCTTGTTTCACTCCTGATCTTATTCGGAATGGTTCTAGTTTGACTCCATTACATATGATGCTTGCTGAAGGTTTTAAGTAGATACCACTAATCATTTTAATGAAAAGCCCATTTATTCCTATACTTTCCAGTGTTTTTAATAGGAATGGGTGTTGGATTTTATCAAAGGCTTTTTCTGCATCTATTGAGATAATCATATGGTTTTTATTAATTTGGTTATTAATATAATTGATTATGCTAATACTTTTCCTAATATTGAACCAGCCCTGCATTCCTAGTATAAATCCTACTTGGTCATGACTTTCTGTAATCTCATTGCTAAAATCTTATTTAAAATTTTTGCATCAATATTCATTAGGGAAATGGGTCTATAGTTTTCTTTCTCAGTTTTCTCCCTACCTGGTTTGGCTATCAGCACCATATCTGTGTTATAGAAGGAATTTGGTAGTACCCCTTCTTTCCCTATTTTTTCAAATAGTTTATATAGTATTGGGATTAATTGTTCTTTGAATGTTTGGTAAAATTCACATGTAAATCCATCTGGCCCTGGAGATTTTTTCTTAGGGAGTTGATTAACAGCTTGTTCTATTTCTTTTTCCAAAATAGGGCTATTTAAATAATTTATTTCTTCTTCTGTTAACCTTGGCAATATATATTTTTGTAGATATTCCTCCATTTCATTTACATTATCAAATTTATTGGCATAAAGTTGGGCAAAGAAACTCCTAATTATTACTCTAATTTCCTCTTCATTGGAGGAAAGTTCTCCCTTATCATTTTTGAGACTAATAATTTGATTTTCCTCTTTCCTTTTTCTAATCAAATTAACTAAAGGCTTATCTATTTTGTTGGTTTTTTCATAAAACCAACTCTTAGTTTTATTTATTAATTCAATAGTTTTCTTATTTTCAATTTTATTGATCTCCCCTTTAATTTTCAGAATTTCCAATTTGGTATTTAATTGAGGGTTTTTAATTTGGTCTTTTTCTAGCTTTTTTAATTGTAAGCCCAGTTCATTGATCTTCTCTTTCTCTGTTTTACACAAGTAAGCATCTAGAGATATAAAATTACCCCTTATAACCGCTTTAGCTGTGTCCCACAAATTTTGGTATGTTGTCTCATTGTTGTCATTCTCCTGGATGAAATTTTCAATTGTGTCTATAATTTGCTCTTTCACCCATTCATTCTTCAGGATTAGATTATTTAATTTTTAATTAACTTGTGGTCTATTGCATCATGATCTGAGAAGGATGCATTTACTATTTCTGCTTTTCTGCATTTGATTTTGAGGTTTTTTATACATGATCAATTTTTGTATAAGTTCCATGAACCCTGAGAAAAAAGTATACTCCCTTCTATCACCATTCAATTTCCTCCAGAGATCTATCATAACTTTTCTAGCCTTTTGTTCACCTCCCTAACTTCTTTCTTATTGATTTTGTGATTTGATTTATCTAATTTTTAGAGAGCAAGGTTGAGATCAACCACTAGTATAGTATTACTGTCTATTTCTCCTTGCATCTCTGTTAGTTTCTCCTCTAGGAATTTCGATGCTATACCACTTGGTGCATATATGTTTAGTATTGATTCCACTTCATTGTCTATGGAACTCTTTAGTAAAATATAGTTTCCTTCCTTATCTCTTTTAATTAGATCTATTTTTGTTTTTACTTGATCCGAGATAAGGATTGCTACCCCTGCCTTTCTTTGTTCACCTGAAGCATAGAAGATTCTGCTCCAGCCCTTTACCTTCACTCTGTATGTATCTCTATGCTTTAGATGTGTTTCTTGTAAACAACATATTACAGGATTTTGGCTTTTAATCCAGTCCGCTACACGCTTCCGTTTTATGGGAGAGTTTATCCTATTCACATTCACAGTTAAAATAACTATATCTGTATTCCCTGCCATCTTATTTACCCAGAGTTATGATTTTCTCTTCCCTTTCCCCTCTCTCCCTTCCCCCCTCCCCAGTACTTTGCTCTTGATGACCACCTCCCACCAATAATCCTCCTCCCTTTAGAGTCCCTCCCTCCCCTTTATACCTTTCCCCTAATCCTTCTATTAGTTTATCCCTTTCCTTTTCTCCCCTCCCTCCTACCTTCCCACAAGGAGGGTCAGGCCTTTCTTTGAAGCCAAATGGATCACTGACATTTACAAAGATGATCCAAGGCATGGAGGAATTTCTGCATTGATGGAGGAGACACTCCCAAAAATGAAATCAGAGATCTTTTGAAGCATTTTTTAAAAGTGTCTTTTAAAAAATATGACTATATGACAGGATTTATGGAAATGTGGTTTTTTAACAATCATGTTTTAATTTCTGATCAAAATGACTTTGTTCCTTAACAAGTAAAAATATAACTTTAACTCCCTTTTAATTTTTTTGGTTTTAATCAGGTCTTTACTTAAGGTATAAAATAGTGGCAGCATGAATCAAGATGAAGAATAATATGTCATAGGTGTTTAGTTTCTATTACTTTTAAGTTAGGGAAAAAATGATATAGATATTAACAAAATGTGATGATGCACTAAAAGTGGGAATGGAATATTCATCTATTTCAAGACCAATATAGGCATTATGGCATAATAAATAAAAAGCCAACTTTGAAGCCAGAAAGAAATGGATTCAAGTTCCATCTCCAACATACAAAAGCTATGTAATGGTAGGTAAGTCAATTCTCACTGCTCAGTGGAACTCTTAGTTTTATTTATTAGTTCAATATTTCTCACTTTCAATTTTATTAAGCTCTCATTTGATTTTCAAAATTTCTAATTTGATATTGAATTGGTGACTGCTAATTTGTTATTTTTAGTTGCATGCCCAATTCTTAATAGACTGCTAAGAAATTTAAGTGGCAGAGAAGTTGCTACTTATATCAATAAAGGGAGTTTCCTCATGCAAGTGATTCCTATACAAATGAAATCACAGGTCCACATCCTATCCCTACAGAATGCTGGAATATCAGACCTAGAAAGGATTTTAGATTGCTAATTGATTAGACAAGTACTTAGTGATTGCCTGTTCTGTGTCAGGCATTTGTGCTAGGTACTAGGAATACAAACTTAAAAACAAAACAAAAAAACTTAGCCCCTGTCTTCAAAGAGCTTATATTCAAATAAAACCATATGTACCCAGAAAATTAAATTACTAGCAAGAGGAAGCCTTTATTAAAAGAGGAAAAACTCCACCTTCAAAAAATGTTCAATGTAGTGTTTGAGCAATTTTAAAGCTCAAATCAGATTGATTGCACAAGTGGTGAAATAAATTATGCAGAAATTAGTCATGAAGATGACTGAGAAAATATTTCAACTACAAAATGGTTAATTTAGTAACAGTATATATATACCTAAGCTAAGATTGTCTCTGTCCTGCAGAAATAAATAGATTATATGCATAAATTTTCAGTGACTCTGATGCTTTCTCTATAGCTTAAATGACTCATTTGTGACTAATAAATTATATTCTGGAAGACTGGCCATATATAATCAGTAGGCCACAGAATCACAGTGTTGGTTGGGTCCTCAACCAGGTCATTTTATAGATGATGAAACTGAGGTGTTGGGAGGTTAAGTGATTTCACCAATAGCATGAGTCAGCAGTATAATTAGAATCCAGACCTCTGTTTCCAGAACTAGTATTTGTATCCTTAAATCATGTTATCTCTTCTATCCTGAGATTGTGATATTCACATAGAAAGTGTCCTGTTATTCAGGATAAGTTTGTTCTTCTCACATATTAAAAAATTCATTGTGATAATATTAACTTAGCTTAGCTATTAAACTAACTTATATGAACACATGTATACTATGCATACACATATAATCTATAAATAAAACAGAAATTTATCAGATTTCCCCAGAATTATTATTATTATCCGAGCTAGCTATTTAATTTTTAATATAAATTATGATCCTGTGGGCAAATTGTCATTCTTAACAATATGTAGAGAGGAAGGAAGGAAATAAGCATTTATTAAGTAAGCACCTACTGTGTGCCAGGCACTATGCTAGTACTTAAGTAAAGTGATAAGATAAAAACAATCCCACAATAATAATATAGTGCTATTAGTATTCCCATTTTATACTTCAGAGGACTGAGTCAAAAGTCAAGTAATATGTCCAGACATACGTAGATAATAAAGGTCTGAGAGAAAGAGAGAAAAGAAGAAAGAAAGGAAGGGAAGAAGGAAGGAAGGAAGGAAAGAAAAAAAGGAAGGAAGGAAAAAAAGAAAGGAAGGAAGGAAGGTAGGAAGGAAGGAAAGAAGGAAATTTCTGAATCTCTTAAAGCATCATGAGAATCCAACTTAATGCTTTCTCCTATAAACTAGTATTCTCATGATTTATTTTTTTCCTCAGAGTATATCTCCTCTTATAAAGGAAATGAGATCTAGAATATAGAGTTTAGAAGTAGAATTTCAACTATTGATCAATAAATTAAATCATTATTCTGCAGAGAAACAGAAGAAGCAAAATCATTTAAACAGAGTGATCACATTGCTGACTTTGGAATCTGAGGACATGATATAATCACATGAAAAGGTGCCAGTGTCCACTAAGACTAAGACATGAATGAATGGTAGTAAAGAACCAAAATTATGCTATAAGTGTACAGCAAAGAGCACCGAGGTAGGAGCAGCACCCAGAGTTCTAAGCCCTAGGGCATGGACTGATAGCGAAATTCAGTGAATTAAGTACAGAAAAGGTTTCATAATTTACTTTTAACCACAGTACTTTTCATCTATAAAGATTAAAATAACAATACATGAATGAAATATGTGCTATTCCTTGCTATAAATGTTATTTACATGGCAACATTAACTCAAGGCATTTCTAAAAGCAGTGGTTCTCAAACTTTTATTTTTAGTATCCCTTTATTCAATGAAAAATTATCGAGGATCTGTCCAAATAGTTTTTGTTTATGTGGGTTATGTTTATAAATATTTACCATTTTTGAAATAAAAACTAGTTTTAAATTTGTAGGCCCTCTGAAAGGATTTCAGAGTATTCCAGTGTTCTGTGGACCCCATTTTGAGAATCATTGCTCTAAAGTAGGTTACATAATGCTTTTGAGTAAATCCATAAAATTGGTCAGAAGGTCACACTGTAGCTTCATGTTACAGTGCTCCATGGACTCCAATTCTATCCCTAATACTTCCTAAGGGTGCAACCATGTGAAAGTCACAATGTCATTGAGTCTCACTTTACTCAATTATATCTGTGAGAGATATCATGGCATAATGAATAGGATCATGCCTCAGAGTAGGGGAAACCTTTATTCAAATCCTTGTATTTAACATATCCATGGCTGTGTGACCACAGGAACATCATTTAGCCTTTGGAAGTGCCCCAAGCAAATTTCTATGATTATAAATTTATAGGCAAGGTTCTTAAATACATTAATGGAGGAATTTCCTTTGCCATAGAACCTGATAAGTAATAATAATTACAATAACTATAATATCAATTTCACTGGCTTAAATAAGATATATAAAATTATGCACATAATACATATTATATATAACATATATAATAAATTGTATATATTGTATTTATACATAGATGCTAGATAAATGACAACTGTTATTCAAAACAAATTAATTACAACTAAGTAGTTTTATAAAACATTCCTCAGGTTTTGAGGGATTTAGTTGGGATCAGGCTAATGATGTGTCTGAATTCTCAATAAGGATCATAGGATCTCAGAGATACCATCTAGTTCAATTCTGTCACTTTACAGGTGAAGAAACTGAGATTCAGAGAAATTATTTGATATTCCTGAATTTACTTGCATTGTAGGTGACAAAGCCAAGATTTGAATTCAAGTCTTTTGACTCCAAATATAGTCAAGTTTTCCCTCTACTATCCTTAAATGATATATGGGAAATAACTCTGAATCCTTCTCAGGAAAAATGAGTTTCATGGAAACTGCCTCTCTTCAGAGATTAAAATTTTTATAGATGTTAGACTTGATTAGTATAGAAGGGAACTCAGAAAGGGAAGGGGTATTTAAAGTATTCAAGAGTCTATAGGAATCCTACACTTTTCCATTGGTTTCTGCTCCCTTCCTCTTATCTTAAACCTTCTTTTGAGTCTCTTTGCACTTCTGACTCTGCCCTGCATGTTTACCCCCTTCCTACCTTCATAATGGACTTTATTACTTATTTCCCTTTTCCCCAAACCATTAAAAATGTGTGATTTTCTTAATGGTTCACCAAAGCTCCTTTGGCCTAGGCTGTTCCTATAGCTTTGGCATGTAATAAAACCCCTCTGAAACTTGCCTTTGGAACTAGTTACCATGCAGCCCCATCCGTTTTACAGTCTCCCCAGCCAACTTCCCAAGTGCTTGAAAAAGGAAGTCAATAACCAGGCCTGAGGGTGAGCAAGATCCCAAAGTCAAGTTTTCAGTTAAATTGAAGGGGTGGGGGATGTAGCAAGGGATTGTTAACTAAGGGGGAGAGTACTGAAAGGCTAAGAATGTACTCCAAGGTTGAAAAGTCAGAGGATCAGAGATGTAGAGACAGATGAAACTTTAGAGGACATCTAATATAATGATCTTATTTTTACAGATGAGAAAAATTGAATTTCAGAGGTGTAGTATGTCTTGCTCAGCATCATACAGCTAGCAAGTGTGAGCAGCACAATTTGAAGTTAGGTCTTCCTACCTCTAACCATTGGGCAATGCTTCCTCTCACTGTCATGGGAAAAATATCTTTTCAGTTTTTCCCTCTGAAAAATGGGAGTCCTTGTAATAAACCTGGGACATCTTGGATTAAGTGATGATTTACAAATGTAAATAAAATAATTTAGTTGTTAAACCAAAATATTTGAAGTGAAAATAAAGAACTTTCTAATTCCAATGCATCAGTGTCGGTTCTGATCTTCTAGTAATCTTTCCACCCCACACAACTTGGTCTAATTCACAGTGAGGAAAAAGCAAACAAGAAAAGAAACAGAGGGATTTTGAAGGCCTACCAGTAATGATTTAGGGCTAGTCACCAACACTTGGAAATGTGGAGTCAGACAGGATCTAACTTAACAGGACTAGTGCAAAAGGTTATATTGCCGTAGTATGAGTGACCATGGAGCTTTCAGATAAAGTTGCTCTGAGTGGAGAACAGTGTAAAGAACACCTGGTTTGGACTCCCAGCAGTGCATTAGTTAGAAACAGGAGAAAGAAACACTCTTCCCACTAATGAGCCCCAGGTGAAAAGGCTGTTTAACTCAAAAGGGTTCCTTTTTCCTGACTTTCTAATGTTTTGATTGATGAGCAAATTGTTTGGAATTCCTAATTGTCCATTACATTTAAACATAGACTTTGTTTTCTTCCAGCTCAAACACTTTGGTCTCTGGCTACCACAAACTCATATAATTAGTTATGAAAAAAGTGCACACCACATATTGGGAAGGTCATTTGGTGAGATAAAAATGTGGATCATAGTTTGTGTTTGCTGAGTGTTTATGAGTTAAAACAGTAAAATGGGAATAACTTTTTAAAGTTTAGAATGACTGGCTTATTAAGCATGTACTGTATGTATTTTCTTATAACCACATGAGGGGAAATGTGAATTTTCCTGTTTATTTAAGCAACTACAATTCTTAAGATAGGCTGTTAAAATGTCTTTGAATATATGCAAAAATACCAGTTAGATTTACTTCACTTACCAGAGAATCACGACTCTGAAAAATACAATTTTATTCCCATGTTTAGTCTTTTTAATTAATTTATTCAGAAAATAGTTGTTGAATTGCCTCCTTTGAACAAAAGCAATGTGAGATAGATGCTTAATAATAATTGTTTATACCTATGTAGTATACATAGCCACTTTAGAATTCATTATCCCAAATTTTCTTTTTCTTTGAAGTTCCTTATTGGTTATTTGAAAGAATAAAGGATGTCATTGGGAAAATATATGATAGGAAGTGGGTTGATTGGTGATAGTGAGGTTGATGTATTCGACTTTATTTTTTAACATTCATCTTATCAAACGCCTTGCTTTCAAGACCAGAGGTAATGCCCAAAACATTTCACCTCTTTTACTTCTATCTTTCTGGATCCACTGTCTTGATTGATGACTGCCTAGGATAATCCACTATAGCCAGACCAGAATGGGCAATTTCTTTAATTTCATTCCTGCTCATTTTTCTCATCAACTGCCTCACAATATGTATGCTGAAGTATATGTATACTTCATGCTGCTCCCATTATTCTTCCAATTCTGTGACTAATATTGTCTTTATTATATATAATATATTCACCATCCCTGTAATGTTTTAAACCAGAATGCCCTTGCTGCCAGATCCTCATGGGCAGAGAGATTTCTAGCTTTTGCATTTGGACCCTTAGCAATTAGCACAGTATTTTTTTCACCCATTCATTAGAGTGCTCCACATCAGAAGGAAAAATGGGGAGGAGGAAGAGAAGGGAGAAAAGCATCTAATGTATCTGGTAGATATCCAATGGTGAATTTATGGGAATATGTGAGCAAGAAAGGCCCACAATGAGCAGACACAGATGAATTGAGATCTAGATGACTTCCCTAAAAGCAACATGCATAGATTACAGATCTATTTGAATATTTGAGCATTTCTATTTTATCTCAAACCCAGATCCTCTGGCTTTATATCTGAATTATTTGTGGGATTCTAAAATTAGTAGAAGCTTCAGAGACCATGTAGGCCACCCACACATTTTGTGGGTAAGGAGATGAGAACTGAAAAGGTTTTTTACCCACAGTCATATTGTCAGCAGAAAAGTTAGTGTTCCAAATCACATCATTTGATTTCAAGTCTTCCACTCTCATCTCTCTAACCAGAAGACATAGTGTGTGTCCTTCGCAGGCTTAAATTCTAGTTGGGGAAATAGAACATGTGAAAAAAAATTGCAAAACCCCCTCCAACTTTTTTAAGAATCTTTGAAGAAAACTATGTAAATAGTAAGTGAATTTTTCATATAATCGAAGCTCAAACACTAAAGCATTTTTATTTAAATGTTTTTGATGGGCATCTTTGTAAAATACATCACATGATTCCTTATTTTTTAATATAATATATCTTGTTGAAAGAATACTGAATGCCTTGGATCTGCTTTATGATATAATATTTGTAAAGAGCTTATTAGCATAGTTCTTGGCACATAGTATGTTCTTAATAATGCTTCTTCCCCTTCCTTTTCCCTTCCCCTTCTCTTGTGACCACTTTTCACTTTTATGGGCCTCTGTTCAAAAATATATACATATAAATATACATATGTATATGTATATATACATATACATATAATATATATACATACACATATGTATATGTATATATACATATACATATAATATATATACATATACATATAATATATATACATACACATATAATATATAATTAAGAATTATACTAATAATAATTAGTACTATTTATTAGCATTCATATGGATTTTTAAGGTTTGTGAAGTACTTTACAAAAAAGTATCTCATTTTATCCTCACAACAACCCTAGGAGGTAGGTATTATTATTTTCATTTTACAGATGGGAGACAAAGGCAGACAGAAGTTAAGTGGTAGCATATTTAGTTGAATTTATGAAGCTAAGTTTGAACTCAAGTCTTCCTGACTTCAGGTCTAATGTTCCATCTACTGTGACACCTAGATGATGATAACAATGGTGTTGCTTTAAAGTTTAAATATGTGTGTATTTTGTATAATTTGATACATACAACAACAAATTTCTTTTACTCTTTCATCTCTCTGCTGGTTATTTTCCCTTTTCATACAAACATTTTTTTTTAAATTTCCTGGCCTAAAAGAATATTCCTTAGACCATAAAGATATCTCCATCCAAGATATCTTTTCCTGGCAAGTTCTTCCTCAGAAGGGGAAGTTTCCACTCCATCTTTCCCCACCTCTAGCCAGGATCAGCCATTCATCATCCAAAATATTTCTCTATCTCTGCCCTCACAATGGCTTTCTCACACTCATATATGGGCTCTACCCCTGCAGCTTCTTTCTCCAACTCATGAGTTTCTTTTTGAAATCTCCATTTGAGAAAGTTCCTCCAGAAGCCAGGCTTTCCTGACTAAGTTCCTACTGTGAAAGGTTTTTTTTTTTTTTTATTTTTTGGGGTCAACTTTACTAATAAGAGGTACTGTTATTGGAGTTCCAAATTAATACAGTCATTCTTGAAAGCAGTTTGGAACTATATCCAAAAGTTCCTAAATTGTGCATGCCCTTTGATCTGGCAATATTATTTGTAGTCTAAAATACCCAAAAAAAGATCAAAGAAAAAGGAAAAGGCCCCATTTTTACAGGATTATTTATAGTTGCTATTTTTATAGTGAAAAAAAAAATTCTGTTAACTAAGGCAGTGTCTATCCATTGGGGAACAACTAAACAAATTATGGGATATGAATAAAATGGAGCACCATTGTATCATAAGAAATGGTGAAAGCTATGGTATCAAAAATTGGGAAGACCTATATGAACTCATACAGATTGAAGTGAGCAAAATCATAAGAACAGCTTGAATATTAACAGTAATGTCAGGACAAGCTATTTTGCAAAACTTAATCAGATTGATCAAAGCAGTAAATAATCATTATTCCAGAATGATGATGCATGATAATCTACCTCTTGAAAGAAAGGTAAAAAACTCAAAATACAGATAGACACATACATTTATGTTAATGTGGTAGAAAATTGTTTTTGCTTAATTATGCCTGCTTATTACAAATGTTTGTTTTTACATTTTCCAAGGAAATAGGGAGAAAGAGAATAAAGCAAATGTTTGTTAATTTTTAAAATAGAATTTTTTTTTAAACAGCATAACAGACAGTTTTTAAAAATCATTACTTCTAAAAAACAAAACATTTATTCCTACATAAGCCAAGGAAATAGGAAGATCTAAGTTCAAGTCACACCTTTGACAGTCATATGCTGTTACATGGAGTTCCTTCATCCAGGAGTTGTCCGTATCAGTGCAATCACAAATCTATCCTCTATCCCTAATATATCTAGACATTTCTTTTATTTTACTATACTGAACCAAGTTTAAAACAGATTGTCTCTTTTCATTACCCATAAGAATTATCTCAAGGTTTCTTTGCCAAGAAAATCAAAAATAGTGTCATAAAGAGTTGGTCACAACTGAACAGCAATATGTGGGATAGGGGCAGGGCATAAGTTGCTGTTTATTTGTTTCATTATTTTTCTTTTCTTCTATTTTCTTTAATAAAGAGATCTTCATTTTCTTCTGGCCCTTGGTTAAAATAGATGTTTCCTTGCCATAGGCACTAGTCTTTTTGGAATACAGGGCTTATAGTTCCTGGAATACAGGAATACAGTTAGCTAGTGCCTTGTTGTTGTACCTTTTGCAATTCATTGTTGGTTTGTCATTTCAAAGATCCCATACATACACATGTGTATACATATGTGTATATTCACACATCTATGTTTCAACATGTGTACATATATGTCCATATACATATAAGCATGGGTGTATATAAATACATGTTTATGCATGCATACTCATATGTGTTTGTTTTTTAGAATTTTGTAAATGTTCCTCAATAGAGACTGTAAATTAATTGATATCATTTGCAAGGAAATGTATGCATACATATACACATTTTTATACAGCAATGTTAATTACACCCTTTTTCATTGATTTATTCATTCAATAAATATTTATTAAGCACTTACAATGTGACAATCCTTGTACTAAGTGCAAAGGTTACAAAGAGAAGCGAAAGAGACTCTGATTTCAAAGAGTTTACAATCTAATGAGGAAGACAACATAAAAACAAATATATATAAACCAAATTAAATATAAGATAAATAGAAAAAATTAAAAGAAGGAAAGCACTGGAATTAAAAGAGGTCAGGAAACTCTTCTTGTGGGATTTGGAATTTCATTGGGGATTTAAAGAAAACTGACGGAGGAAACTGTCAGTTGTGACAGACTTAGTTCCACTCGGTGGTTTAGTAGTCAGAGCACAGGAGGGAGAGCATTTAATGCACAGGGAATAGCCAGAGAGAATGTCTGGATATCTTGATTGCAGAATAGCCAGGAGGCCAGTGCCAGGAAATCAAAGAATATATGTTGAGGAAAAAAAGGTGAAAAAAAATCTGAAAAGGTAGAAAAGAGTTAGATTAGGAAGGTTTTGAATGCCAAAGCAGTTTGTATTTGCTCCTGGGGACAATAGGGAGCACCTGGAGTTCATTGAGTATGGGGGTGACATGGTCATGCTTGAATTTTAGGAAATCACTTCAGTAGCTGAATGGCAGAGTGATTGGAATGAGGAGAAACTTGTGGCAGGGAGACCCAGCAGCAGGCCATTTCAGTAATCAAGGCATGAGATGATGAGAGTCTGCACTTGAGTGTTAGCAGTGTCAGAGAAGAGAAGGGGGTATATTTGATTGATGTTACAAAGATAAAATTGAAAGGTCTTGGCAAGACCTTGGATACTGCAGAATGAATGATACTGAGGAATCCAGCATGACTCCTAAGTTGTGATTATGAGGGATTCAGAGAATGATGTTGCCCTCTCTATAATACTAGGGTAGGTAGGGGAGTGAGAGGGGGAGATTTAGAGGAAAGGATATTGAGTTTAAGATGTTCACTGAATATCATTACTGGGTCTGTATCCCAAGGAAATCATAAAGGAGGGGAAAGGATCCACATGTACAAAAATGTTTATAGCAGTTCTTTCTGTAGTAGCAAAGAATTGGAAAATAATTAGATGCCATCAAATGGCTGAACAAATTGATATATATGAAGATGATGTGATATTGTTATTCTATAAAAATGATTAAGAAGCTGATTTTAGAAAGGCCTGGAAAGGTTTACATGAAATGATGCTGAGTGAAACAAGTAGAACCAGAAATACGTTGTACACAGTAACAGCAAGACTGCTGTGATCAACTATGACAGACATGATTCTGCTCAGTGGTTCAGTGATCCAAGACAATTCCAATAGATTTTGGATAGAAAATGCCTTTTGCATCCAGAAAAAGAACTATGGAGAATGAATGTAAATCAACATGTGTTATATTCACTTCTTTTTTTCTTTTTTTTCTCTCCCATGATTTTCCCCTTTTATTCTGATTTTTCTCTCCCAATATGATTTATAAAGCAATGTGTATTAAAAATAAATAAATGAATGAAGAAAAACAAAAAAGTCTACTGAATAATTAGTTTGAGTCATCTGAAAGATAGCTGGAGATGCAGGATTGAAGGTCATCAGAGAGATTGGAGCAGGAAAGATACATTTGAAAATTGTCTTCATTGAGATAATAAATAAATCCATTAGAATTGATAGAGGAAAAAGAAAAACGGACATAAGACAGCACCTACAGGTAGAAAGTATGAGTTGGAGGAAGAAAGTAGTCTTGGTAGAATGATGAAGTTGGAAGTCAGAATTTAAGAGGTTATTAAGAGAGTTTGAAGAGACAAAGTGAAAGCATCTATCATAGATGGTCTTTTTTGTTCAGGAGTTTAACTACAAAGAGGAGAAGAGAAATAGGATGATAGTTAACAGGGATGGGAGGATCAAGTGAGGGTTTTTTCAGGATAGGGAAGATGTGGACCTGTTTGTAGGTAGTAGGAAATGAACCAATAAAGAAATATGGTAAAAGGGATATCTAGGTGGTACAATGGATAGTTCATCAGCCCCTCAGGAGGACCTGAGTTCCAATTCTGCCTCAGATACTTGACAGTTACTAGCTGTGTGACTCTGGGCAAGTCATTTAACTCCACTTACTTTAGGGGAAAATAGTTAAAGAATGGGAATGACTGAGGAGACTACAATCTGTTGGAGAAGAAAGAATAGAATGAGATCCCTTGAATAATTAGAGAGACTAGCCTTGGTAAGGAGCAAGAACACTTCATCATGTGAAACAGAAGTAAAAGGAATAGATAATGGCAGAAGGCAACTGAATGATAAATGAAGAAGAGGGTAGAAGAGGGCATTCATAGTAAAAGACATCAATTTTTTTCTGTAAAATATAAAATTCAGTTCTCAACTGAGAGAGTAGGCAGAGGGGGAGCCATGGAAGGTTTGGAAAGAGATGAAAAAATTTAAAAGAACAATTGTGAAGAGTGGATAGTGAGTTGATAAGGGAGGTATAGATGTATTGTCTAGAAGCAGTGAGGGACCAGTTAAGGTTGTATCACATAAATTTGTAGTGGACCCAGTCAAAATGGTTATGTGATTTTCCCTACCTTCATTCAGCAGAGTATATATAGGCACAAAGGTGAGGTACTTGTCCAAAGCTGACCTTAGACTGGGAAAAATAATAGTAATATAATAAGAATTCTAGGGATTCAAGAGGAGGACAGTGTAGAGTTAGTTGAATTAGCTCACCAAAGAATCAAGATTGTGAGAAGAGAAGAAAGAGTAACTAAGTGCTGCAAAAATGGCCTGGGATAGAATTCCCATTTTAGACTCACTTTTTGTTTCCCTTCTCCTGTGGAATCTGAGTAAGAATTCCTTTGTGGAATCCTGAGGGAGAGGGCTAGAAGCAACTCCATAATGCCTTTAATCCTCACTTGAGAGAATAATTCACAGCTTTTCTTCTGGCAGTGGCCAAGCAATTTAAGAGGTAGAATTACTTTAAAAGATAAGAAGTCTGGACAACTAGTTGGTGTAGTGGATAGAGCACCAGTCCTGAAGTCAGGAGGACCTGAATTCAAATCTGGCCTCAGACACTGAACACTTCCTGGCTGTGTGACCCTGGGCAAGTCACTTAACCCCTCAGCAAAATAAATAAATAAAAAGGTACAAGGTCTGTATTAATTGGCCACCATCCTATAAAACTATGGAGTTTTAATCTCTTTTAAAATTTATTTTATTTTTGCTTTCCTCCTCAAACTAGTTGAGGTTACTTCCTATTTCTTTCATTGTATTCATAGATAAATATTTGTTTGGCCCAAACGTCTACATAGTATCTGTAATACTAGATAAGGTCTTCTACATTTCTCTTGTCAGACAACCTTGTGTAAATTAGAAAAGGCAGGTCAAATATTCCCATATGTTTTCAACCAGTTACATCATAGAAGGATTCCAAACCACATATTTTAAAGCAGAGATTGAAGATAATACTATGATTTGTATTGATTACCATTGTAAAATCTTTGAAAAGGAAGGGAAATCTCTAACAAATGGGTATTAAATGTTTAAAAGTGATAGGCCATTTGAAAACAAAGAAACAAAAGGAAAGAAGAAAGAAAGATGCAAAAATTGCTTTCACTTCTGAAAGAAAGAAAAAAGGAAGGAAGGAAGGAAGGAAGGAAGGAAGGAAGGAAGGAAGGAAGGAAGGAAGGAAGGAAGGAAGGAAGGAAGGAAGGAAGGAAGGAAGGAAGGAAGGAAGGAAGGAAGAAATGGAGGGAGGAAGAAATGGAGGGAGGAAGAAATGGAGGGAGGAAGAAATGGAGGGAGGGAGACAGGAAGGGAGGAAAAAAGGAAAGAGAAAGGAGAAAAGGAAAAGGAGATAAAAAGAAAGGAAAGGAAAAATGAAGGAAGCTAGATAATCATTTTTGAGGTTATCATTACCATTAACTAATTCTGATCATGCATAGTGATGTCATTTTGATCTTCTTCAAATGTGAAAGACAACAATCAACTGATTCTGAATATTTATTTAGAAGAAAGTAGCAGTCCACTCTCATTAATAATCATCCTAAGACCTGAGTTAACTCTTCAGAATATTATTTAGTGAATCTCTTTTGGAGATGTATGTCTTTTTTTTTTCTTTTTTTCCCCTCCCAATGCAGATGTAAATGTATTCAATTATTTAGAGTTATTTATAAAAACAGAGACAGAGTCTATAGCAACAGTGAATGTCCTTAATTCATGCCCTCAGGCTTAATTTTATTTTTAAAATTATATTTATTTTTCACATTGAAGTTCCTTCTCTGTCTTAGGGTTAGAAAATCTATATGACTATTTAATTTCCAGTTTGGAATTCTTTTTCCTTAAACTAATTTCATGGGACCTCTGCAACAGAAAACCAACAGAGACAATAGAAAATATAATTATATTTATATAGTACTTTATGTTTTGTAACATGTTTTAAATATTATTTTGTATGTTCTTTATAATGGTCCTATTAAGTAATTGTCATTATTACCCATAATAAAATCAATGTGCAAATTAATTTTGTGCCATCTCTGTGCAAATTTTTAATTTCAGAATTACAAAATTATGAAAGTAACTCAAATTATCTTATAGAGTAACATCAAGTTATTCTATAAATGTAACTATTTTATAGCTCAGGAAATTGAGGCTGACAGTTAAAGTGAACTGCCCAGAATTAAATTGCTATTTGGTATTTGCAGCAAAATTCAAACAGCATTTTTGGGGGTAAGGGATGCTTCCAATCTAGCTCTCTATTATATCAAACTGCCTCAGAGCTATGTGGGTCTCATCCTTTATGTTCTTGGAGGGACCCAAGGCAACTTACATGTGATATGAAAATGGATCTACATTAGTACAAAAACTAAGCCAGGGACAAGATAATTTTTAAAATATTGTTTAACTATACTCCTGGTTTTATGTTTCTATGTGTACCAGCAGAAACATTTTTGGCTTTAAAGCCATCCTACATAATAATCTGAGGAGAGAATAATATTTAACTCGGAGGAAAAAGAAGAGTTTTCTATAGGAACTGACACCTTTGTTGAGCTAAGGATGCTAAGAGACAGAACTTAGTGGGGAGAACATTCTAGACTTATGGAAAAGCCTGTGTAAAATCATAGAGTTCAGAGATGAAATCTGAGCTCAAGAAAGAATAAACAGGGCAGTATGGTTAGAACACAAAGTATATGAAGGAGAGTAATATTTGCAAATATAGACTACAAATGTCAAACTGAAGTGTATGTATTTGTTTCTATAGGTGATAAGAAACCATTGAAGATTATTGAAGAGGAAAGTATTATAGCAAAATCATTTTGAAAGCTAGATGGAATATGAATTGGGAAGGTGAGAGATAGCTAACAGAAATAAATTGGGAGAAGGCTATTATAATAATCTAGAAAATAACAATGGTATAAAATAAGGGTTATATACCATCTTTTCTTCCCATTTCTGGTTCCTGGCTTCCTTAGTTTTCTTCAAGTTTCAACTAAAATCATACTCTCTTTGAAAATCCTTTTATATTACCTGCAAATATAAGTACTTTCCCTTCAAAACTACTTCTAATTTGTACTATATATAACTCATTTGTACATAACTCTTCAAATATAATCTTTCCCATTAGATTGTGAGCTTGCTATGAGCAAAAATTATCTTTTGTCTTTCTATATCCCTAGTGTTTTGCACAGTGCCTGACACTAAGTAAGAACTTACTAAATGTTTTTTTTTTCACTTTGTCTACATGGAGATGATAATTAAACCCACAAGAGCTATTGAGATCATCATGTGAGAGAGTATATATATAGAGAGAAAAAGGTCAAGGACAGACCCTTAGTGGTATCCCCATAATTAGTGGGAATGACATGGATGAACATCATGATGTGATGACTAAAAGTGACTGAAGAAGAATGATCACACAAGGAGAAGATGACGCAATAGGGAGCTCTTTGGAGCTAAGTGGAAACTTAGTGGAGAGAATATCCAAGAGAAAGTGATCAATGGTATCAAATGTAACAAAAGAATGAGGACCAAGACAAGAATATTAGATTAGCCAAATAAGAGAATTGCAGCAACTTTGATGACAGTAATTTCATCTGAATAGGTGGAAGTTACATTACAAAGAGCTTAGAAGAAAGAGGAGGCAATAAAAGTAGATGACTTTTTCAAATAGTAGAAATTTGAGGGGTAGCTAGGTGGTGCGGTAGATAGAGCACCAACCCTGAAGGCAGGAGGACCTGAGTTCAAATCTAGTCTCAGACACTTACTTCCTAACTGTGTGACCATGGGCAAGTCACTTAATATTTTAAGCTTTTTTAAACGTTTTTGTCTAAGCAAAAAAAAAATGAAATTTAAGATAGCTAATAAGGACAGTAGATAGCAACAAAGGAATCAATAAAGACTGAAGAATAGAGAGGGGGATGATAATGGGGTAATCTTTTGGAAAAGACAGAGGAGATGAGATGAAGGTTATTTGTAAATGAGCCTTTAATATAATAGGGTCCCTTCATCAGAAATGAGTAGAGGAAATAATAATGAATGATATCAGGTTAATTTAATATGAGAATAAAGGGAAAAGAGAAAGATCTGTGAATGTTCCTAATTTTTTTCAGTTAAGTATGAGGTGAGGTTCTCTATCAAAAAAAAGTTGGGGGAGGGGGTGCCATGGAGCTTGAAGAGATGGTTTGAACAGCTGATGTGGTAAACGTAGACCAAGCATTTTGAGGTAGCTGCTTTGTGTTATCCATTGTGCTAAGGGCTTTATAAGTATTAACTCAATTGATCTGCACATCAGCCTTCAGAGATAGGCACTATTATTATTCCAATTTTACAGTTGAAGAAATTAAAGCAGAAAAAAAGGTTAAGTGACTTGTCCACTTAACGGAATTACAGAGCTAATAAACATATAAGGTTGGATTTGAACTAAGATCTTCCTAACTCCACACCTAGCAATTGTCCTATAAAACCACTTCCCTGCCTAGATGGCTAGCCAATGAGTTAGAAGTAGAAGAATTGGACTTGTATGGTGAGAATGTGGCAAATATTAGATAAATTATCTAATGGGTAATGGATCTTGATAGCGTAATATGATTACTTCTCCCAGCTCTAAGTAGCACCTGAACATGGCAGAAGGAGGTAGACAATGGGAGTAATCTGGATTTGAGAGTTGGAAGGGATGTCTTCACTGGGACAAAAGATTCAAGGGTAGTAAACGACAAAGAATTGAATATTTTCATCAATATATTGAGATTGGGGAGAGAGCAGAATATAATCAGTGCAGAGATTAGGGATAAAGAGATAATAGGTCATAGTACTCAAAAAACTAGGTTAGGGATGGCAAGGCATAAGGAGAAAAAATGATAAAAAAATTATGATCAGATCAATGAATTTCAGAGTTTTTAAACATGAAAATAGAAGATCCACAAGGTTATAGAAAGACCAAGGGTCTAACCATCTCTACTTCTAACAGAGATGGAATGCAAGAGTAGGTCAGAGGCATTGAGTAGACTGAGTAACCAGTAAATTGAAGAATTTGAGGGCACATATGAATTATGTTGTAGTGCTCTCAAATAAAGGCAAGAAGTAGAGGTAGAGAGGAAGACCATGACCCAGAAATGGAATTCATTAAGAAAGGTGATAGGATATCCTGATTAATAGACAATAGCCTTTGTTGTTCAGTTGTTTTAGTCATTTCTGACTTTTCATGACCCCATTTGGTGTTCTCTTGGCAAAAATACTCAAGTGGTTTGCCATTTTCTTCTCCAGTTCATTTAACAGATAAGAAAACTAAGGCAAATGGGTTTGATTAATTTGCCCAGGATCACACAACTAATCACTGTCTGAGTTTAGATAGGAACTCAGGAAAATGAGCCTTCCTAATTCCAAGCCCAGAACTTTATCCGTTGTTACCTACCTGCTGCCCAGATAATAGCCACTGGAGTCTAAATGGCATGAAGAATTTGAACAGAATCAACCTCAAAACCAAAGAGATTTTTAAGTTATGGTAAGTCTAAATTATATACTAAATTTTAATAGAGTGGGCTCCAAAACAAATGAAATTATGGAAAGATAGTGGCAGAAGTTCAGTCTAGAAGCTGTAATGGAAAGTAAGAAGAATTCAGCCTACTGGAAACAGTGAGTCAGAAGGTATGGAAAGTACAACCAGGACTGAAAAGGATGGATGTGGATGTAGTATCATGAAAGAAGCCAGTTCTGAGTTCCAGAGGATTGAAAAAGAAAAAGAAAAAGAGGTCTAAAAAGAAAGAAAGCATATTAATTATGGAGCAAGAGTTCCAGAATCCACAGTGGAAGGGATAGATAAATGTAGGGGCAGAGGAAGAAATGAGTATAAAATAAGTGGGAATGAGAGAGCAGATAGCAGAGGTTGAGCCAGGAGAGGGCTATTTTTCAGCATTCTAGAATAAAGTAAGTAAATATACTAACTACTGAAAGATGGAGCAGTCAAAGGATCCAGAAGGTGTCAGTGGATTATAAGAGCCTATTAATAAAGACAACAGATTAGAATATTTAGAAAAACTTTGCAGTCTTATCACAGTTTTCAGTTGCCTGGCCTTATGGCAGATAGTGTTGCTATGCCTTGGGAGGCATCTGCACATTTGCTTCATGGCAGGACTTAGCATAAGGTGCCATTTTCCAGGGCATCCAAAAGTATTTGCATACTATGACCAAATTTTCAAAGCACTTCCAAAAATATTATCTCAATGTTGATTCACAACAATCCTCTGGGATAAATAGGAAAGGAAATATTATTCCTATTTTACAGATGAATCTATTGAGACTAGCCCAAGGTCTTTTAAATTACATGTGATTAAAGCAGGTCTTCAAAGTCTGGTTCTTCTGATTTCTCCCAATATCTGACACACTATACTAAACTGTAGGACAAAACCAGAATTTACTCTGTTACCTCAAAGGAGGCCTACATAGATCTAATACTTGACAATTCTTAGACTTAAGTGCTTCAGATTTGAGCCCCAGTTCTACCACTAATTGGCTATATAAAGCAACTAGGAGCATCCTAAAATATTACCAGTTTAAAAATAAATATTAGTCTCCTTGAGAGCTACTGAACACTAATGAAATCAGACTCTACTGGAAAGAAGCCTTTGACTTCTGATTTGGAAAATACTTCTATTGTTTCAAAGTAGAATTTGCATATGACACCTTGAATCTGGGTGAAGTCTGACTTCTTTGCAATATTGTGAAACATTTGTGACTAGTCAGAGAAGTTTAATTTTGTGATGAGATCTTCCCCAAAAGGGTTGAGGTTGCACTAGTATTTAATTTTCCATGTTTGGAAAAGGAACTGAAATAAGCACTTTAATCTCCCTCCCAACCCCATTTTTGTAATATGACACAAACTTCAGAAAACATCTCAGCTTTCCCCACACAAAGAAATGTCTTATGTTAATATCTGGTGGAGGGCTATCTGATGACCAAGAAAATCCCAAGATCTTTTTTTTTTTTTTTTTTTATTCCTGGAAAAGCCACTTGTTTTAATGGAATGACCTCACAGCCAGGGAGAGTACAGCACTCTTAATTGGCAGCAGCATTCCCCATCAGAGCTGGTTTTTGGATTCAGTTCATGCACCTGATACTGCTCAAATTATTACTGAAAGACTAACATGTGGTTTTTAAATAGAATGGAATTGAATATTGTGATAATTCTTCTATTAGAATTTCTGATGTCATTTAAGATTTCATAAGCTGTTATTTCCCAGATTTCTCTGCAAAAAAAAGGAAATACATATTCCCATGGATAAATTAAAAGTTATTTTAAAAAGTTGTTTCATATTAATTGCTAATTAGCTAATTAGCTAATTAATTGCTAATATGAAAAGTCATAGTCTAACAGTTTCCTTTATAATTACTGCTTAATATCATCATGCTTATAAAGTATTTTATATGAGTGCTCATTTATAATTTAGTTTATTACCTTAGAGAGTTCTATACACTTCACTGAAATGAATTAACCAATATTAAATGTCTAGGTAGCTTTTGAACTCGGGTCTTCCTGTTATCAATTTCCACTATACCATTCTGCTTCTCTTTGTCAGATGGACAGATTATGAATCATTTCTTTTATTGATATCTTTTGGTTTAATGCTGCTTCTATTTCTTAGTAAATCCCTATAAATTCTTTAACCCAATTATTCATTCTTTATAACAAAGAAATTTTTTGTTTGTTTTTCTGAGACAATTGGGATTAAGTGATTTATCCACAGCCACACAGCTAGGAAGTATTAAGTGTCTGAGGTCATATCTAAACTCAGATCTTCCTGATTTCAGGGCCAGTCCTCTATCTAGTTGCCCCAAAAAATTTATTAAGAAGAAAAAATGATAACTCAGCAAAACCAAGGATCATTACAGTTCATGCCTAAAACTACATGCAATATTGCCTATTTATAGTTCCCCCACCATGGCAAAAAAAAAAGCATAAATGGGGATGTATTTTCTTCTTTTTCCTATAGAGCCAAGCTTGAGCATTATTAGATAATATTCAGTTTCATTCTTTTCTGTTTATGGCATTAGAGTCATTGTTCACATTACTAATCTTGTTCAGTTAAGTCTGATTCTTTGTGACCCTATTTGGAGTTTACTTGGCAAAGATTAGTGGAGTGGTCTGCCATTTCCTTCTCTAGCTCATTTTACAGATGAGGAAATTGAGTTAAATCATGTTAAGTGACTTGCCCAGGATCACACAGAAAGTCACTTAACATGATTTAATAATAGTAATAGTAATGGTAAGTATTCAAGGGTTAAATTTGAACTCAAAAAGATGAATCTTCACGTTCAGTGCTATATCTACTGTACCATCTACATGCCCCTGTTCTTATTTCACTCTGCATCAGTTTATATGCTTTACCACGTTTTAATGAACTGTCATATTCTTTGTGTCTTTTAGTAAGGTAATAGTCTATACATATATATATACACATATATATATATATAAAACAAGAGAAGAGGAAAAAATAAACACTTATTAAGTATCTACTATGTAGTAGGCAAGTATTTTTAAAATATCTTATTTAATCCTCTAAAAAATTCATAATTGGGGCAGCTAGGTGATGCAGTGGATAGAGCACCAGCCCGGAAGTCAGGAGGACCTGAGTTCAAATGTAGCCTCAGATACTTAACACTTCCTAGCTGTGTGACCCTGGGCAAGTCACTTGACCCCAGTTGCCTCAGCAAAAAAGAAAATCATAATTTCTCTTGATATTTTGTTATTATTTTTCCATCTCTCTAAAATAATCCCTTTATATTTGTTATAGAATTATGATTTTAATCACTTCTAAAAAGAGTTTGCTTCTTTTGATATTATTAAATGGCTTCATTTTAGCCAATATAATTCATCTTTTTTTTTCAGTTTAATTGAAGGTACCTGCTCTTGAAGAAACAAAATAGCTGATGGAGCTGGTACCCAAGATAAATGAGATAGTAGTAAAAGAATACCTATTATCCCATGTTAAAGACAGGTCATTTGGCCTGGGTAAACTTGCTTTGAAGAAAATGGAAACTGTGATCACAGAGCCGTTGTCAGTGATAGATGAATGATTATCAATCAAGGAACATTTTTTATGCATCTATTATGTACCCCCCCAAAAAACAAAAGGATTATTATCACAAATCCAAAAAGAGCAAATATCCCTATTTAAAAAAAACATCCAAAGGGATATTCAAACTGTGGTGACTAAGTTTAACTTTGATTCTTGGAAATCTTTAGAGAAGAGATCACTAAAAGTATAGTTTGTAAATATTTACAAAGGGAAGTGGAAATTACAAAGTGTTTGTATGGCTTCACTAAGAACCACTCAGTTGGTAAGAAGAACATTGTGAATATACTTTACCTAGATGTGTGGAAAATTTTTTCATAAAGTATTTCATATTATTCTTATGTTGAAAATGGTGAGATATGGATTAGAAAAAGCAACCATATGGATTCAGAATTGGTTAGGTGATTGGATTCAAAGAGTAGTTATTAATGCTTTAATGTCAACACAGCAAGAGATCTTCAGTGATGAATTTAGGGATTAGTGTTTATCCCTATACTGTTTAAAATTTATTCCTTGACTTGGATGAAGGCATAGATTGTATGCTTATTACATTTTCAAGTGACTGAATAAGGATCCAAAAGGGTCTTGATAGGCTAGAACATTGGGCTGATTGCAGTAAGAAGAAAATCTATAGAAATAAACAGCTAGCATTTATATATCACTTTTAAGGTCTGTAAAACATTAAAAAAAATTATCTTCATGTCTTATCTTGGCAGGAAGGCATTATTATTATCCACATTTTACATATAAACAATCTGAGGCAAACAAAGTATAAGTGCTCACACAGCTGGTAAGTATCTGAAGTATAATTCCAGGTCAAGTGTTCTAACTAATATACTACCTAGATGCCTATGTAAACGTCTTTCAAAAAAAATATAAAAGTGGCATAAATAAGTAGTAGTTGTTTGGGGAAAGAATTAAGGGTTTCAGTGGACGGTAAGGTCAATAAGAGTCAGAAATATAATGGGGCAGCCCAAAACAAAACAAAAATTAATGAAATCTTGGACTATATTAAGAGGGACACAGCTTCCAGGAACTAGACATGGTAGTCTCTCTGGGGCAACTAGGTGGTTGTGGATAGAACACCAGGCCTGGAATCAGGACAGCTTTTCTCAAGTATATAAAGAACTGTCCTGTGGAAAAAGAATTAGGCTTGTCCTGTTAGGCCCCAGGGGTCTGAATTACAAAGAATGGACAGCTGTAACAAAAAGGAAAATTTATGCTTATTGTCTGTAAACACTTCCTAATGAAAGTGAAATAGACTTTCCTGAAACATGGTAGATTTCCCAGCATTTGCTGGTTACCTTATAATAGGGAATTATTTTTGGGTGTGTGTTTGATTAGGTGGCTGCTAAGGATACTTCCAACTTCCACATCCTATAATTCTGGGAAGTCTTATAAATATAAGATATATCCAGATTTTAAATCATCTAGACTAAGGCCTTAGAGTAAAGTACATCCTAAATTCAAAGTTTTGTTCAATTATATTAAATGAATTTCCTGAGTTTCTTCTTTGCTTTCCAAAAAATGGATTAGCAGAGGACAGATAAATGAGTTTGAACTATCACCTGCCCTGCCCTATTCAGGAAATCTAGGCAAAGCTATGTCATCCTAACAGGAAAACAAACCCATTTATTTGAAAGAAGAAACTCAAAATGAAACATTTTATGCTGATGGGCAGTTCTGATGATAGGATTTTCCAAACCACACAAAGATGAGGTTAGAGGTCACCTGATCTTGTCTACAAATCAATTGCATTTCCAAATAATTTCCAGCCTCTGTCAGCCCCTTAGTCACTTCTCAGGAATTACTACTTTATCTCTCCTCATAGGATTCCGTGAGTTAAGGCCTCACATGGATTATGTAATGGTATTTGGGGGGTAGGAGGGAAAGATCAAATCAGACACTTAATACTGATTTGCTGGGTAATCGCAGACAAATGGTGAAATCTCTTTGGGTCTGTTTCCACATCCTTAATATGAAAAACTTGAACTGCCTAGTCCTGGAAGCCACTTCCACCTCAATGATTCTATGAGTTTTAATCATTAGTCCCTGCTGGGTCTCAGTTTTCTGATTTATAAAGTGAAGAAAGAAAAACCTGCTTTGCCAATTTCACAGGCCTGTATTAAGGAAAAGGTACCCAGTTAACTGACAAGTAAATTTGTCTAAGTAATTTTATGGCACACATGCCCAAAATTAATATTTCCAATTAAAAAAAAAAACTGTATCCAAGCTATTGCACTTAATACACAAGAGAACAGTTTTAGCCCTTTGAAAGGAATTTTGTATCATTTTAAGCTTTTGAGGGGAATTTGTTTATTTTATCATCTGAGAGAAGTAGCAGCAGCATTTACATAGGGATTTAAGTTTTGCAAAACATTTTCCATAGTTCTTCACTTGACCTAAAATTCATAATTCTAATTATATGTATTAATTAAATTGACTTTAGACAAGTCCTTTAGCTTTAGGTGAATTAGTTTTAGGCAAAATGAAATGAACAATCATGATAACATAAGGATATTGTGTTTATATAAGTATTATTACAAGTATAAAGCCAAGAAGGCTCATAGACATGAATGCAAAATGAAATAAACAGAAACAGGAATGACTGAATCACTGTAAATGGAAAAACAACTGAAAATTAATGCTATGAAGTTATAATGACCAATTTGGCCCCAAATAGAAAAGAAAAATAGGAATGCATCTTCCTCTATTCTATGTAGAGATGGGGCACTATGGATACAAAATTGTATATATTATCAAATTGATGAATTGGTTAGTTTGGCTGAACTGTTTTTTTTTTTCTTTTTTCTTTTTTCTTTTTTTTTTTTTAACAAGAGATGCATGTCTGGGTAACAGAGGGGCTAGGGATATTTTTGAAAATGAATGGGATATAAAACTATAATCTAAATCTAAATAATCTTTAAAAGTACAAAAACATATACAGATTAATTTTATTATTACCATTAGTATATTACAAGTAAAAGGAGCATGGTATAACAAAAAGACAAATGACCATGGTTGGATTTGAAGCTCTATCCCTTACTACTTATATGATCTTGGGTAGGCCACTTAACCTCTTTATGACTCAGTTTCCTTATCTGTGAAATTAGGGGCCTAGACTAGATGAACTCACAGATTTCTTGCAAGTTTATAATTAGAATTGATAATTCCTTTATAAAGTAGCTGGATGGCATCATAGGCAATATGTTGGCCTCAGTTGAAGACAGGAAAATCGGGGCTCAAGTCTCCTCTCTTAAACTTTCTACCTGTTTGATCCTAGGCAAGTCATTTAATCTCTCTTTTCCATAGGGAATGTCTTAGTATCCACCTTTTAAGTCAAGGGATGAGCTTCCATCTGCCTTGCAGAGAGGGTTCTTTCACAAGATCAGTTTCCCAAACTGAAAAAATAAAATAAAAGATTCTTTGTGAAATGCATCTATAATAAATAATTATTACTAGCCTAAAAATGTATGAGATTATCATTCTGGATGTTTTATCTCATACTGGTTTTTAGAACAATATTAGGATGGAAGCTTGGAAGAAAAAAAGCAACCTGATTGAGAGGTTTGGGGGGCCTGTTGCTAAAAAGGAATATCATAAAAGCAGCATAAAAATGAAGTATGTATCTATCTTTTTTTCTTTGAATTATAAAGTTCTGGGAAGCAGGGAATGAATCTTCTGAGTTCAATAGCATCATGATTATTATGGATCTTTACTCATTTTAAATGACATCATAAATATTCTAATCCTCTAGCCATCAGTCTCCTTAAGGACCTCATAACAGGAAGAGAGAAGAGATTACATTTTTTGACAGGATTTCCCTAAAAATACCATATAGTTAACCAAAAGTTTTTGTTTTTTTTTTAAATGTGCAGGAAGTCTCATATGTTACAAAAAACACAGTACTAAGAATCAAAAGGACTCAATTTGAATCCTGTTATCAGTTATAAGATATATGATCCCAGTGAATTTCTTACACTCTTTGAAGCTCAGTTTCCTCTTCTGTAAAGTAAGGACATTAATAAAGTACCTATTTCTCAGAGGAGCAGCTAGGTGGATAATATACAGGTTTGGGGGTCAGAAAAACTTGAGTTCAAATTTGGCCTCAGATACTCCTTAAGTGTGTGGCCCTAAACAAGTCATTTGACTCTGTTTACCTTATTTTCCTCATCTCAAAATGAACTGAAACAGGAAATGACAAAACCACTCTTGTATCTTTGCCAAGAAAACCCCAAATAAGGTCATGAAGAATTGGACACAACAGAACAAATGGTCTCAGAGGGTTTCTATTCAATTGAATGATTTTAAATGTCTACAAATTAGGGAAATGAAACAATATATCCCTAAAAAATCTTTTTTTAAATCAATATTTTTTGATGGTGTTTTATAGGTATGAGTCATGGAACACAGCAGCTTTTTGAAAATTTTCAATTGAGAATTATCCAAAATGCAATAAGAAAGGCACATAGTGGACATGAGGAGTTTTCAAATTTAAAATATATATATAAAGGAGAAAGACAAATAAAAGGTGTCATCAAAGAATTGTGTGATCTAAAAGGAGATAGGTTGGTAATATCCAGACTGTGAATGATATACATTAGATATCCTATATGTTCCTATGTTATTATTACCATGAAAATAGAAAGACAAGGAAGATCTTTAAGCCAACTAAATAGCTTTCCTGTGGTGAAATTATAGGAGGACATGGAGAAAACTTTCATGAGATGAACTACTTCATTGGTTTGTGACACATTTCAAAAGAGAGACTGACCAGATGCAATATTCATAACATAGATGCATTTGTCTTTTATTTAAATAATAGCTTTTTAATTTCAAAATATATGCAAAGATAGCTTTCAACATTCCTCTTGCAAAACCTTTTGTTCCAAATTTTTCTCCCTCTCTTCCTCCTACCCTTTCCCCTAGACAGCAAATAATCCAATATTTATTAAACATCTACATATTTTCTATACATATACATATAACATGCTACACAAGAAAAATCAGATCAAAAAGGAAAAAAAATAAGAAAGAAAACAAAAAAGCAAGCAAACCACAATAAAAAGATGAAAATACTATGTTGTGATCCACATTCAGTTCCCCAAAACAGCAAGTAATCTGATACAATTAAACATGTGTAATTCTTCTAAACCTATTTCCATATTTGTTATACTAAATGCAAGAAAAATCAGATCAAAAGGGAAAAAAAAAACATGAGGAAGTAAAAAAAACAAGCAAACAAACAACAACAACAAAAAAGGTTTGTTTTGATCCACATTCAGTCTCCATAGTTCTCTCTCTGGATGAGGATGGCACTTTTCATCACAAGTCTATTGGAATTGCCTTAAATCACCTCATACAAATATTATCTCATTTTATCTTCATTGCAGTCTTGGATGGAACTTGATAGTGACATAATTCAGTCAGATAGAGAGGTTAAGGAACCCCTTCCCCAACGCCAAGATTGCAAAGCTATTATATGTCTGAGGTCACATATAAACTTAATTCTAACAGGTGCAGGACTTTCTATACATTGTGCCACCTAGCTGCCACAGAGTGTAATAGAGGAATAATGCATCTAGACCCAATTTTGTATTAATAGTCACAAAATATGAACGAACCCAGAAGAAAACCTCTAACACTTTTTGAAAAGTTTTTTTTTTTTTTTTTTTTTTGATAAGGCTTTAATAGGAGGACACAGGAAAGAAAAGTATAGGTTGAGCAAGTGAGGACAGGAAGCAATTTGTGCCAGTTCACAGCATACCCACATTAATGGGGTTATAGCTTCATTGCAGTAAAAAATATAACTCAATCCATGGGAAAAATTCTTTACTAGGGATTTTATTAGTGTAACTGATGTATTAAAATGTCTAGGAAAGTTACATATTTCCTCAAACTAATATTTCAAGCTAAGAAATCTATGATGACAAAGTGAAATCTGGAAAATGAATAGTGTAAGAAAATGAAGAAAAGTGTAGCAGAAATATGGCTTTGCTGTAGACTTCACTCATATTTTTTGTGGTTTTCTAAGAGTACAATACAAAAGAAAAATAGGCAACTTTCTTTCGTGATAAGGTTTTTGAATATTGTTTATTTCAATAAAGATTTCATTCAGAAAAATGAAAACATATTTTTGTTCATTGATTCACTAGACTAAAATATATCTGTATATATTACACACAAACACATATGTATATATGCACATATGTGCTTTTGAAGTTTTTCACTTTTTCTGAAAAAAAATAGATCTTTTGACCTTCTACTAAGTTTCTATATAATTTTTTTTCTCTTATATAGAATTTTCTATTGAAGCTTAAATCTAGCATGGAGTATAATTCCCAAAGAAACATGGCTGAGACAATCTGAGAAAGTAAAAACAGTGATCAACTAGATGTTTGGATTTTCTGTTCTATATGTATCCAGAACCAGTGTGTTTAAATGTCCTGAAGCAACATTGTAAGACACCTGCAATCTGTGTCTCTTTGGACTTAAGTTGTGGTTTATTTGTTTACTTGACTGAATAGCCTGACCATTATTTTGAATATGAACTTTAAAGAGAGAAATGTTCTTTATTCAAACATTTCTCTGGAATCCTAAGAAAAATTCAGAAGAAGTCAATAATTTCATGGCAATATTGTTAGCCTTTTCACTGTTATGTGGCACTAAAAAAATGACCAAAGTAAAATGATGTGAGACCCAGATATACAAATCTTCTAGGACAAATGAGACCTTTGATTTAGGGCTGAAATCAAACATAATGACTTCCTTTGTTATGATTATTTACTTTTTGAGATCCTATAGAAGAATATATGCAGATCTTCCTAAAATGATAATTCCTTACTATTACCCTGACTAAAAAATGCAGTTATATTTTATTCTGGGAATCATGCCGGCAATGGAAGAATTCAATTCTTGCATGCTACCTTTTTGGTTCTAAATCTATTCTATTCAAACATCTACTTTCTCTCTTGTCACTCCCTTTTGACCCTTTACAATATAACTTCCAACCTTAACATACACCAAAACGGCTCTCTACAAACTTACTAATGATCTTTCACTTGCCAAACACAAATTCTCATTGTTTTCTTAGTTCTCATATTTTTTGACATCTTGGCAGACTTTAACACCATTGATCACTCTTCTCTTCCTTGATATTCTCTTCTCTAACAGGTTGTGAAAACTCCACCCCTCCTACCAATGTTACCATTCCTTTTTGGTCTTCTCACTTCCTCTAACAGTAGGTATCTCTTAAAGTTCTGTCCTGGGGTTCTCTTCTTCTTCTTCTACATTACATCACTTGATGATCTCATCAGTTCTCAAGGGTTTGATTACTATCTCTGTACATTAAAGAGGACTAATAAAGGCTTAAAATGTGAGGTGTTAGCATAGAATTTAGGGAAATAAGTAAAGAAAGGATACAAAGAGGAGGAAGATAATATTCCATGGTAGACATCCAGGAAAAAAAAAAGTCTACTGCTTTGGGAGATGATACATCATGGGGGAGGAACATACAAGAAAGTGAAGGGAATTAAAGTTAAGAAGATTGCACAGGTAGTAGAGGTCTTTAAAAACTGGAGGAGTGAATTTCATTTTTATTCCTGTAGGAGTCATTGAAGTTTATTTAATAGATTAGGTAATGTCCTCAGACCTGCACTTTAAAAAGATCACTTTGATAGCTCAGTGGATGATGTATTGCAGTGGGGAGAGACTTGGGACAAAAAGGCCAACCATAAGGTGAAACAATGGTCCAAACATAAGATTATAATCATTTATTCTAAGATGAAGTCAATGTCATAGAAGAGGCAGGGACACATAAGAGAGCTTTTATTAAAGTATTTTCAATAGGCTTGGGAACAGATTGGATATGGGGAATGAGAAATGATAAGGGATAAAGAATGACACCTCTAGACTGTGAAACTTGAGGACTGGAAAGGTGATGATGTCTTTTTCTATAGTAAAAGGAAAATTAGAAAGAGGTGTGAGTTTTAGGGGGAAAATAGTTAAGTCATGGACACATTGAGTCTAAGACAACCAGTTTGAGATGTCCAGCAGACAGAGATGCAAGACCGGCAATGAGGAAAGAGTTTAGGTATACATAAATAGATCTGAGAACAATCTTCACAGAGATGATAATTGAACCCATGAAAGCTGATGAGATAATTAAGCAAAATTATCATAAAGAGAATCCAAGACAGAACTTTGGGAAACAATTTTAGTTATTGGATATGACTTGGATGAAGCTTAAATAAAGAAGACTGAGGAGTGGTTGCACAAATATGAGAACAATCAGAAGAGGGCAATGTCACACACAAAAAAAAACTATAGAAGAGAACATCAAGAAGAGGATGATTGACAGTATTAAAAGCAGCAGAGAAATCAAGAACAATTGGGATTAGATCATAGAAAACTTTGGAGAGAGAAGTTTCAGTTAAATGATGAGGGTGGAAGACAGATTATAGAGAGTTTAAAAGAAAATGAGAAGAAAGAAAATAGAGGCATGAATTATAGGTAGCCTTCTGAAATTGGTGTGACCTGTTAATGAACTGAAGAGTGTAGGATTTGGAGGTAATAATGAAGATGGAGTAAAGAATTAGGAACAGTAAGGCAAAGGGAAAGATGGAATAACAAAAAATATCAGATAAAGGTATTTTAGAGTTCATGAACATCAAAATGCATGAGTAATCACTCACAAGATAAAGGCTATAACTATCTATGGATAACTGAGGTGAAAGAATTCATGGGAAATGAGTAATTTGAAGAACTGTGAAATCAGAGTATTTGAAGAAGTATTAATATGTCTGTTTAAGTCCCCTGGTATGAGATCAAGAATTGAGGAGGAGAGAATGACTCTTGAGATAAGCACTGAATTCACTGAAGAAGAAAGTAAGTTGGTCTTGGAGATTGGCAGATAACAACTACCAGAAACTTAATTGGATAACAAAACCGCATAGAATGATCCTGAAAGGGAAGAAATTACTGAATTATGGTGGCAGGAGTCTAGAAATGTCAGTGGAAAGAAATTAGTATTCCCCCTCCCTTATTATGACCAGTAAGTGATGATGGAGGGAGGTGTGAGGAAAAATGCAACCAGTTCTGGAAAGGTGACCAAGTATGCCAGATCATGAGGAGGAAGTTGGGTCCCAGTGCCAGAAGACAAATATACTGAGAAAAGAAAAGGTTTAAGATGAAAGCAAGTGTGCTTTTATGCTATGAAGTAAGCATTCTAGAAAGAACATAGAAGGGAAGAGTAATCTTCAATGGGATATTGATGGTATAAGATCAGGTTCAATTAAATGGAACAAAAGATCCTAGTAGCTGGGCATGGGGAACAAGGCTTGTATAATCATAGGTCAGCATTCAAATTCACTGAGATTCACTGAGGTGGGAGTATGTTAATCACTGGGGAATGAATCCAGGCTTGTTTTCATAATCGCCAGAGGGATGAGACAGCAGATGTTGGGGTGGGGCAAGTTGAAGGGGGCCAGGGTGGAGCTAGTAGTGGAGAATGAGCAGTGATGCTTGGCATTCTTACAATATATAGTTCTGCTGTAGACAGTTACAACAAGATTACATGATGATCAATTTTGATGAACTTGGCTTCCTAACAATTCGGTTATTCAAGGCAATTTCAACAGACTTGGGAAGGAAAATGACCATCAAATTCAGAGAGAGAACTGTGGAGACTGAATGTGGATTGAGACATGGATTTTTAAAAACTTTTTGTTTGTTTTTGGTCTCATGGTTTTTTTTTATTATTTGGGTCTGATTTTCTTTGCACAACATGACAAATATGAAATATGTTTAAAAGAACTGCATGTATTTAACCTATATTAATTACTTTTTGTCTTGGAGAGGGAGGAGAAAAGGGAGGGACAGAGAAAAATTTAGAACATGGAGTTTTACAAAAAGGAATTTTTAAAACTATCTTTACACTTATTTGGAAAAATAAAATACTATTTAAAACAAAATACTATTTAATAGCTCTCAAAAATTAAGTAGACTCTCAGCTGGATCTCACAAATCATTTAGTGATCTTCAGAGTAGAGTCATCCCAATCCTCAGACAATGTGTCACAGTAAAGCAGTGGTGATGGTAGCCAAAGAGATCCTATGAGGAAATGCATGGGATGTTGTAACAGAAAATAAGAAGGCTGATGAAATAGCTATTGCAGGCAAGGCCCTCCACTTTATATAAGGTGTGAATGTATGAATGAGGTTACTATTTATTTGATACTCTCTCCTGGAGGTTAGGGTGATGGAATTGGACTCAGAAAGACTTGGATTTGAATTATGCTACAGACACTAGGTATAAGACCATGGGGAAGTCAATTAATTTATGTTTGCATTTTCCATCATCTGTAAAGTGTGGTTAATAATGCCTATAATTTTTACTTTACAGGATTGTTATTTGATTTGAATCAGAAGCATGTGCAAACAATAGTTAGCTTTCTTGTCTTCTTCATGTGTAATTACTCCTCACTATGTACTCTTCATTCAGTAACATTGACCTCTTTGCCATTTCACAAACAAATCACTCTATCTCTCCTCTCCTGGCCTTCTCTCTGATTGTCTTCCATCCTTAAATAATTTCTCTCCACATCTCTGCCTTCTGGTTTCCTTCAGTTCCTTTAAGCATTTAATCTCACCTGTAAAATGAGAGAGTAGTTTAGGGACAAATCTATGATCTTATATGATACCCTATTACCCCAAAATTATATGATATGTTTGTTCAATATAGATACTGTCAGCATTGATCAGCTAGTTTTATTCTGTCCCATAGTAGTAGATTACACACTGAAATGACAGCAGGGTACAATAGATAAAGCAATGATCTTGAAGTCAAAATATCAGTCAGATTGTCTCAAAGTTAGTAGAGACCTCAGCAATTATCTGTTCTAACCCATATCTGAACAAGAATCCCCTGATTCTACAAAATATCTAACAGGTGGTCATCCAACTTTTGCTTAAAGATCTCCAAGGAAGAATAATCTCTTTACTTTAGGTAATAGATTCAAAGAGAAGCTAGTCTTTGATTAATAATCCTATTCAATTCTTTGATTTGTTAATCTATTCACTTAAAGAATGAATATTTATTAGCTGCCTTTTTACACAAGACACTTTTATTCAATGATTTAACTTGGTCTCAATATTTCAGCAATTAGCAAACTTTTATAGGAGATATTTTTGTCAAAAGAATTATAAAATCAAAATATTATAGGAGGGAGATTGGTACCTTTTTGTTATGAAACACTTGGGAAAAACTTAAGACTTACATCTGTGATTAAAGATATCACAACCGTCCAAGTTTCCATTGGCATGTATCTAGTTTCCAAAGATATTAATAAGAATACAGACAATGTGGTTTTCTTCCCAGAGGAGGGCCTGGATGAACTCAGAGGTTTATCTTTATTTTTACTGAGCATTATCTAGCAAAGCTGCTGGGTAGTAAATGAGAGAGTTGAAAGAGTTCAATATGTTTGGATTTCCTTTATGCAGACAGAACCACTGTGGCATATGTCTGTGAATTCTATTCTTAGAACCAGCATTTTGTTTCTTATTAGAACTGTCCCTACCTCACAACTCAGAATCCCAAAGAATAGAATTGAAAAATACTTTCTGAGAGAGACAGTTCAGAACTGAAACCTGCTCTGTAATAGCCTAATAACAAAGTCTCATCTCTATCAAGAGACTGGTTTAGCATCCTCTGGGACTACATTGAAAATGGTATTCCTAACTTTGCTCTCTGTTTAACAGTCAAAAGCTACTATTACTACTATCTTGCTCAAACATTACTGATGCCCAGGAGGATTGAAGCCATGGATTATTCATCTCAGAGATTGGCAAGACACAAATCACCTGCTTCTCTTTCATTTAAATAATTTGTGTGAGGGAAGTAAGTGGATCAGTTGTGCTATGATTGTGAGAATTTCCATAGTTTTCCATCCTTTTCAATGCCTATGGAAGTAACATGGCTAACGAATTGATGAAAGACTTCAGATTTAAACCTACCTATGATAGCTGCTAGATGTGTGAGCATAAGTAAGTTATTTATGCTCCTTGAACCTCAATTTCCTCATTTTCAAAATGGGAATAATAATATCTGGAGTACATGCCTCAAATAATGAGTACTCCAAAAAGTCGCATTATATCCTTAATTCCTTTTTTCAGTGTTTCATCCTCTTTATGTTTTTATGCAACATTTGGTATTGTTGTCAATCTGCTTCTCATTGAGATTTTCTGTTTGGTTTCTATAACATTATACTTTCCTAATTCTCCCATTTTTTTTCTGACCTTTCCTTCTAAAGAATAATCCAAGTGCAATTTTACACTCTTTATTGACTTCTCTTCTTCATAGGTGTTTCTCAAGTCTCTGTCTTCTCTCATGTTGTACTTCTGTGTCTAAGCCTTCTCTTTTATAATTCTCACCTTTTTCTAGAGTTTCCAGAGGTATCACTAATCAATCAATAAACTATCATTTATTCAGATCCTATACTGTGGCACTGGGCTAGGCATGAGGGGTACAAAGGCAAAAAAGTTAAATAATTCCTGTTCTCATGACCTTACATTCCATTAAGGACAACAGTTATATAAATATATATAAAATTAATTGAAGGTAAATAAGAACATAATAAGCTAGACAGATTACAGAGAGGTCTGCAGTTGGAGAAGTCACTTTAATTGATCTTCGAAAGAAACTAGGGAGGCTAAGTGATGAAAATGAGGAGGGAGGGTATTCCAAGAAGAGGGGATATAAAGGTACAAGAATGGAAAGGATATAGAATGGCATATCTGAGGAATAGCAGGAAGGCCAGTGTGATTGTGCAAAAGTAAATAATATGTAATATGTCTGATGAGGTATATTGGATTCAGGTTGTAAGGGACTTTAAAAATTAGAGAGAAGCATTTCTATTTCATCAGAATCAAAATTTAAGGAATTGATGGAGCTTCTTTTGAAGCAAAGTAAAAACCCCACTTCCAAATCTATATTTCTATCCCTGATAGAAGCATTGCCTGATTGACTTCATGACATCTCAAATATAGAACAAAGACAGGGATATGGGCCTTTGATTTAACTAGTATAAAGGTTTCTATGGGGAGGAAACTCCCTCTGCCAATGCAAGTTGACACATTCACTTCAATTTATAATTTTAAAACAGTAGCTTAGCAGAAGTATCAAATACACCTTTGGGAGCATGCAGCCCATAATAGTGATCATTGAGTAGGAACTAGATTCAAATATAATTAGAAAATATTTAACAAAATAAATAAATACAAAAGAACACAGATAATGTTAATCTTTGGTTTTCTAAGTCAATATGTGGCAGAGATTCTTACAAAGAGTTTAATAGCTTCATGTTACTATTTGAGTTTGATACTACTGATCTAGAATACTGATAGTTTAAGTAGCCTACCCAGAGTGATACAGTTATATGTGTCATTTCTCAATCCATTATATATATGCTTCTCATCCGGCATTTAACATGTTGCAAAGAAGAGCTTTTCCTCTGTAACAGATTCCTACTTCTGATCTTTCTATATCTATTGAGAGTAGTAGTTTTTCAGTCATGGGGATTCACAATCTCAAATCATCCTTGGTTCATTCCCCTTCCTCACCTTCTGCGTCCAATTATTTGCCAAAATCTATAAGTTTAACCTCCATGATATTTCTGACATATATCTCCTCCCCTCCCAAACACTTACCACCCTAATTCAAACATTCTTGCTTTGAGTACTGCAATGCCCTTGCCTCCAGTATTTTCTTCTCCAATCTATCTTTCATGCAGCTGTAAAATCGATAATCCTAAAACACAGACCATATGATTTCTCTGTGCTACTTCTCTGCTCAAGAAACTTCAATAGCTCCCTTTGTTACTACATTAAGATATAAATTCTTCAGTTTGGTATATTTAAAGCCACAATTTAGCGTCTTTATGTCTTTCCAGGTTGATTATTAATTCCCCTCATATATTCCTTGTCCCTACAAACCTACTTGCTTTCTCTATATACACACCATATAATTTTGCTACTTTGTACAATTTATTTCTCATGCCTGGAATGATCTGCTTTCCCCTATCACCCTGATAGTCCCCAGCTGCCTTCTGAAATTAGCTCAACTGCCATCTCCTATGCAAGGCTTTTTCTCCCCCAACTCAAGTACTCAGTACTTTTCTGCTGCCAGTAGGGCAGCTACAAGACACAGTGGATAGAGTGCCCACACTGGAGGCAGGAGGACACATCCTCTTAGTTCAAATTTGACCTCAGACACTTAATAGCTGTGTGACTCTGGACAGGTCACTTAACTGTGTTTGCCTCAGTTCCTCATACCTAAAATGAACTGGAAAAGGAAATGGCAAATAACTCCAGTATCTTTACCAAAAAACAAAACAAAACAAAAAACAAACCCAAATGATGTCACAAAAAGTTGAACACAAATGAACAAAACTTGCCAATAATTTTGTATTTTGTATTTTTATTTCGTATTTATTACTCTATATATGCATGTTATCTATTCCCTTCCCTTCCCTTCCTCTCTCTTACCCTTAGTTGAATATATATATCTTGAAAACAGGGACTATTTTTAATTTTTTCTTTTTGTATCTCAGTACCTTGCACAATATTTAGAACATATTAAGTGCTCAATATCTATTTGCTGTATTGAATTGAATCAAACTGAAACAATCATTTGCCCAACCATCCTTCTCTAGGCCTCTGGTATCTTTGACTCTTCTACCATGTTATGTTTTTGTATTTGTAACTTGTGACTGTTTACATCCCCTCCACATGTGCTATGATCCAAAATCAGTCTTCCTTGCTGTTCCTTGCATGCAACCCAGTATTTCTCAACCCTTTTCCCTGACCATATCCCAGTAGAATGCTCTCCCTCTTTATCAACACCTTGTTACTGACCTGACTTCCTTCAAATCTCAGCTAAAATTACATCTTCCACAAGAGGCCTTTCTCAGTCACCGTCAATTCAAATGTTTTTCCTCTGAACTTACTTCTACTTTACCTGTACATATTTTGCACATATTTCACTGGTTGAATATTGCCTCTTCCATGAGACTGTGAGCTCCCTGAAAGCAGGGATTGTTTTTGCCTCTTTGTACCCCCAGCATAGTGTCTGGCATGTAATATTCTTTAATAAATGCTTGCTGACTTGACTTGTGTCTTGCAGATAACATCCATTTGCTCACTTAATTAATTTAAAATATCTTTTTGTTTTTCCATCTAAATTTCTGATTGAATTACAAGTATTCAAACTAGAAGCTTGCAACATTGCACATTTCCCCCACTCTTTATTCAAATTGTTTCCTTTTGTGTCTTCAGAATCCTTGACTATTTCTGAACCTTCCTGCACTAACTGCCTCAGTAGAATTTTAGTTGATGCGATAAATTTTTGTCTTTATCAGCCTTTATAAACTTGTCTCTCCAAATCCATGGAGAATATTAGTTTAATCATCACTTTATTTAACACAAATTTTAGAAAGAAATAATTACTACTCTTTTACCTCCACACAAAGTCCCCTTCATTTTTATCCCAATATCTAGTTCTTCTACTTAACAGTGAAAACTTAATCCATATTTTCCTTAAGGATTTTTCCATCTTTTGAAGAATAAAATTATCACTAAAGCAAGAAGTTTTAGAAATGAAATATTAATCAGAGGGATGGATATATGGATAGTTGAAGCATTCCATTGCTATTATATCGTGCTACTATGCCAAGTTTAAGACCTTGACTAAATTAATTGTTTCTTTCTCTATTTATGTCAAAAAATGATACTGACCATGCTTCCTCACTCTTATTCTTGATTTTAATCATAAGAATATAGTTGTTTGAAAGGTAATGCTACTCCATAACCACTCCTTTCACCTACCTTTGGAATAAAAAATAACCATTCAGAGTCATATATTGGTCACAGATTCCATCTAATCAAATCTCAGTGACCTATGAGAACAAATTCATTTCCTTGTATTAGAACTTGTGGTTCCTCTTGCTAGTTAACTAATTTGTGCCCATAAATTCCTCCTTTCTCCAAAGATCTGACAGGTAAACTATCCCTTGTTCTCTTAATTTGCTTATAGTATCACCTTTGAGGTCTAAATCATAAACCTGTTTTTAAGTTATTTTGGTACAGTGATTGAAAGTTTGATTCATTCCTAGTTTTTGTCATGTAATTTTTTTTTAGTTTTTCCAGCAATTTTTGTCAAATAGTGAGTTCTTATTCAGAAGGTGGAGTCTTTGGATTTTTCAAACAGTAGATTATTATAGTTATTGACCATTGTGTCTTGTGTACTTAACCTATCCACTAATCCACCATTCTATTTCTTAGCCAGTACCAAATGTTAGCTAGTCTGTTTTCAAAAACAAGATAACTCAAGTAGATATCCAGTTAGTGGACATACTCAATTACTACTTGATTTTAATTCACTTCAATTTTGTATTCATGCAACTCTTCTTTATGCTGCACAGATGGTCTTTGAGAGTCATGATGCAAGATAACTTTTATTTGTTCTTCCTTTGATTCTCACTCTATTCATACCTAGATAAGATGAAGCAAATACTTAAAGGCTGACAGTGTCTTTCTTATGTCTATAATGAGATAATTGTATAACTTCTTCAAGCTACACATATGGCACTCAAGAAAACTAACCATTTCTTTTAGAGGAGAAATTCTGGCTAACTAATCCAGACCTACTAAGTAAAAGCAACCATCATACATGTGTTCACTAAATGTAGATACATTTAATAGAAATAATTTTACCCACTATCTATACAAAATTCTATTTAAACCATCTGATAGTGAATATTCCAATTAAATACAAATATATAAATTTATACAACGTTTTAAATCTTACAAATTTCAGGATAAATGAATGACTAGAAGAATATGGGCATGAATCTTATAAAAACAATTCAAAGATAATATCATCATGTGGTTTCTCCAAACTGCCATAATCACTTACATTATGCAGCACTTTAAAATAATAGCATCAATTGCACTCCCTAAACTTATATTTTTTGCGTCCAAGCCTAGTGTTTTTTCATCTATGCCAAAAGTTGTATAGCATGTCTGGTGGGAGACAAACTTCAAGGTCCTGCACATATTCTTATAAGATGATGAATCTTTCCTCAACTTTAATTGGCTCAGGGAACTAAGGCTTGGATCAATGAAATAGCTTCCAGGTTGCTAAGTACAAAAACTAGTTAGAAGTTGAGGCTTCAGACAATAGATCAGTACCATGATCCACCACAGCACAAAACAGCTTTGTTTATCTGAATCATAGCTGTATCCTTCATGATTATCTTTTCTATGCTTTAAATATTCTTAGTTTGGCTAAGTGAAATTCCTTTTGTTAACAGAGCAGATTGCCTTTGTGTGTCTTATTGCAATCCAAACTCAAACCCAAGTTACCAGCTCAGACTAAGACAAGTTTGACCTATGACAGTAAGAAAACCATCTTCTTGTCAACTAATTTTTTTAGTTAAAAATATGTTAAATACCGATATAAAATATTCAAGAAATAGACTGGTATTGACTTCTGAATCTATGTAAAATAGTGGGCATTGTAGGGTAATTAATTATTTTGGGAGAGACAAAACCATTAAAAAGAAGATTTTGCCCAAGAAGAACAATAAATAAGAAGGGTAGGAGACTTTGTTTCAAATACCAACTCTGCCACCACTTTATGTGTGCCTTTGGCCAATTTAATTAATTCTTCTAGCCTCAGCA
>JAJPUD010005008.1:137240-167022 GCA_023553655.1 Myrmecobius fasciatus | reverse complement strand
TTAAAATGAGATCTTGATTGCATTAACTATTTTTCTTTCTTAGAACTTCTATCATTTAGCTTCTTTAAGAAACTATCTTCCGTGAAATGCTGTATGTTTTTCCACCATCTCTTCTGGAACATTCCAGGACACTGGAAAAGTCACTCATTCTTTAGCGATTTCTCCCTCAACATGGAGGCTGAACATGGATTGTTCTGGATCTTTAAGGAACTTGCATCAACTGTTACTGGCATTAAGAGTTGCTAAACTCCCAATGGTTGTGTATTAGATTTTTATCTACTTCTACTGCAGCAGCAATAAGTAGAAAAGTTCGTCAAGCTTTTAGTTAAATGAGGTAGAGTTTATCTAATTTTTTTCAGTGCCCAGTCTCATTAGCTGCCATGCGGTCTCTTAGGGAGAAGGGTGAACTCTTCTCTCTGCAAGCCAGATCTGCAAACTCTCGGGATAGATGGGCATTCCCCTGCCCCTCGGTCTTTTCACTCACCGATGGATACCACAATGAGAAGATCTTTTAGTTAAAGAGCCTACGAGCAGTAGAGCGGTGGACAAGGTGCCCTGGTTTACAGGGCCAGAGCAGATACTTCCGATAAAGATCAACAGGGAAACACCACAATCATCTTTATAAGGCCTAAGGAGACCTCCTGCCTTGTAGCCCGATACCCAAAATATTCAAATCGGTTCTGTTGGGATCGGTTAGGACTGGATTATCTTAGTGGGCTTCTGAGTTACTGGAACACGCCACTACCGAGAGCAAGTGGCTATTTTCCAAATTATTAGGTGGCGCAGGCTCAGAAGTGTTTGAAAACAGTCCCACCTACCCACCCACAAACAAAATTCACAGGCTAAGAACAAACACTATGATTGGCTACATAGTAAGGGCATGGCTAAGATACTGCTCCCCCTGCCTTTCCTGCTCCCCCCTCATTCCTACCGCTCCTTTCTACAGGGATTCTCTTGACTAGAGGTTAGAGATTTACTTAATCGTTATCATGCACTACCTGCCAAGGTATTCAACTCTTTCCCTATGAATGATGTGGTTAAATGAATGAGTTCTCATTTTCTTAATGTCTGTGAGGGTGATAGATAATTTGAGCAGTTTTGTTACGAGTCTCAGGTCCCCTACCCAATCCCCAGCTTGTGGTAGGGTCTTTTAAATGATGAGCTAGTGGTTTGTGTGGTACCCCTTTCAGTTTCTTTTGAAATCAGGAGAGACCCTTTTCCTAGATTCTCTTCACCAAGTTGTTGGCTCTCATCTCTACAATCAGCCCCCCACCTAGCTGCTGAAATAATTTTCTGAAAGTCTGTGTCACTCTTAGCAGCCCCACCTATCCAAAGTGTATAAGATGCCAACTCCTAAGCCTGATGTTGAAGGTCTTTGGTAATATATTGCCCACCAATCTTTACCTTTTTTCCCTATTTTACGTGACTTCAGAAATGCTAACTTCCAATTTGGCCTACTAGTTTTTCCCCAAATTTTATATGCCTATATTCCTCTCCCATGTTCAAAGGCAGCCTCCTATACCTGAGGTATACTCCCTTGCCCCCAATCTCTGTTTCTAAGGAACTGCACATGGCTCAACTAAGAAACTCCTTTTGTGAAGTCCTTCCTGATATAGATGTTAACTACTTACTGCCTTCTTCCACTTCAATTTCCTAGAATTATATTTCTTTCTATGATATTTTATAAACTCCAGTAGAAAGGTAAATCCCCTTAAAACAGTAATCCATACGTTTTCCCCTTTTATTCTGATTCTTTTTTCACAATACTGAATAATATGAAAATGCATTTAATATGATTGTTCATGTATAAACTACATTTGATTGTGTCTTGACGAGGGGGAAAGAGAAGGACAAGGGAGAAAAAAATGGAAATCAGAATCTTATAAAATTAAACATCAATGATTCTTATAAAACTGTTTTGTATAATATCACATGTGTCTTCTCAGTGGGGGGCATGGGGATGAAGGAAGGGAGAAAATCTGGAACTCAAAAGTTTCAAGAGCAAATGTTAAAAATTGTTTCATATGTAACTAGAGAAAAAATAAAACATTAAATAAAAAATAAATAACAAAAACTAATAAGTAATTTTTAAAAATCACAGTAAAACATAAGATACCTAATAAATACTTGCTCAATTCAAATGAATTTTCCCAAAGATGAGAAAAGGAAGGGAGCAGATAGATGGTGTAGTGGCATTAGAAGTTGACTAGCTGTGTGACCCTAGGAATGTCAATTAACACTGATTACCTTGCCAAAAAAATTAGAGGAAAGAAAGTATGTGGTAAAACCATACCTGCTTTAATATCTATCCTGTGAGTATGGATGATGAGATAGGGCAAAAACATTTTCTAAAACTGCAAAGGATTGCATAACGACTGAAATGACTGACAATAATAATCTTTTCCACTAACAGATTTAAAGTTGTTAAAAATCTTAAAGAGAAGTTATTTAACCTAATTCTCTTCATTTTACAGATAAGGAAAACTGAGGTCCAGAGTGCTTAATTAGCTCCCTCAAGATCCATAGGTAGTAGCTAAGTACCTAAAGTAAATACAGACCTTCAAACTCTAAATCTAACACTCATTTCATTATATGAATGAGGCTGGAGAAATGAAATGTTTTCAGATTACTTAGCTTGCCTTACCTCCTTTTATTTATATACTTTGGGTTAAATGAACATCTTACAATATTACTGGGCAAGGCAAAGGAGAATTTTATGTGTTTTTCTTTTTATCATGTTTTACTTGGTTGCATAAAAAACAAAAACAAAGTTTCCACCTTATTGTCAATGTTAACATATGTCAGCACTTGCTTTAAAGTGATAAGATTGAAACCCACAATCTCTGCTGCAAGACTTCCATGACATACCTCATTTTAGTTCCATATTAGCTCATTATAAATGGTGAGTTATTCCTTGAAAGACAATTAGTTTGTATCCTATACAGTGACCTATGAGTATTTAAGAAAATGCTATTTGCTTACTTTTGCTTTTTTTTTTCCTTTCATTTGAACTCCATTCCAAGAATATATGTAGGCAAAGATAGACTGATTTAGATCATTGATTTGGAGTTTTAATTTTCTTCTCTCAGTTTCAAATGCCATCCTTAGTTCAGCTTTTAGCTAACAGCAAAATATGTTTTGATTAATTTAATGTATCATGGTATAGTTGTATCTATTGTTATCTAATTACAGAAGCATACCATAATGAAATGCATACTTTATCAGAACAAAAAATGCCAATGGAAAAGAGATGCTAAATATTTGCAAAGATTATTCTGGATTAAGATGAACCTTTTCATGTACAATACTTATTCAAATATTCCAGTAACATGAGCCAACACATTCAATCAAGCAATTCCTGTGTGCATGCAGGAGCACTCCTACACATATCTATCATTCCCCCCCTCTGACTTAGTCTTTGAGCTTTGCTACCACTAGTAACTTTATCTGCTAGTATCACCCTTGTGATGCACATATCTTTGCACTTAACTCCCTTGGTCCACATTGGCTTGCTCCACATATGGTCCCTAGACCTATACTTGGAGCCTCTCTCTATATTAGTAGTGCCTATTAGCAATTCCTCTCTACCTTGGAGAATTCATGATCATCTCCCATACCATGATGCTGTGAGAGGACAAGACAATGAAAAAAGGCTGTATTTGTATTGTAACAGGAGCCAAAACTTGAAAATGTTTCTTCTGTCCTCAGTATATTCAAAAGCTTTGCCACAACAAGAAAAGATAGGGGTAAAGCAGCATTTACTAAATTTTGTAGTTATAAGACCTCTTTACACCCTTAAAAATTATTGAAGATTCCCACAAGAGCTTTTGCTTATGTGATTTTAAATTTCCAATATTTACCATATTCCAAATTAAGACATCTTAATATTATTATGAGAATAATGTTGACCTCATAGAACATTTGAACTCACAGACCCTCCTGAAAGGTTTTAAGGGACACCTGGATCACACTTTGAGAGATACTGATATACAGCAGTTAAATGGGTGACATTTTCTTGAATTTCAAATCAGCAATTATTTTGCTGAGTTCTTTGTGTAAGACATTTGGCTATGGCCTGTGGAGTATATAAAGTGCTATAGGACATCATCTTTGCACTTAAGGTGTTTAAAATTTAGTTGAGGAAATATGAAATGGTCCAAATAATTATTCTGAAAATCAGTTGGAATGATGCTAAGAAAGTGCAAAATGTCTATATCCTTTGACTCAGAGATCCAACTGCTAAAAATACTACATGGAAACCAAAGATAGAAAGAAAATTCCTATAGACACCAGAATAATCATATCAGAACTTTTATGGTAGCAAAGACCTGCAAAGTAAGTATGTGCCCATTGGTTAGGAAATAAATAATTAAACTGTGCTACATAATGGATTACTACTACACCATGAGAAACAATGAATAGGAAAAATTCTAATATGAATAGGAAGATTCATATAAGCTGATATCAAGTGAAGTAAGAATAATCAGGAAAAAATATATAATAATTACAGCAATATAATTAACAATGACAACAACAACAAAAAAAACTGCACACTATATGGTTATGTTGACCAGTCTTGTCCCTCCAAAAACGATGAGAAAATGTACCTTTCTCTGTTCTTTGAAAAGCCAAGATATAAGGGATGTAGAACATTGTATATATCCGTGTTATATCCAATTAATATGTTGGCTAGTTTTAATGAACTGCTTCTTTTCCTCCTAAAAATTATTTTGTTTCAAGTGTGGCTTGCAAAATAGAAGGGAATACATTTGTAAAGGAAGGCTAGTTATAAATAAGAAATTAATAAATATTTTAAATTAAAACCAAAAGTCAGACAACAAAAAATGTAAAGACATTCAAGACAGCTGAGGTGCTACAAAGTTATATGTGATTCCCTATTAAATGTGACAGTACATCTGATTAAGAGAAAACAGTACAAACTAGGGTAGTCATCATAACACACCTGACAATAAAGTCTAAAGTCAAAGAAATTTTAATAGCCAGACTAGGAGTTTCAAAACCTACAGACATTTGCTAAAAGCATATATTAGATATCAATAGGCTAACTTTCTGCATTTTAAGAGATTAGCTTAGAACAAATGGACTAGCAGACTAATTCAGGAGGAAGAGTCAGACTTAACAGACATAACAGACCTAAGCTTCCCACAGCTCTTCATAGACTTGAACAATAACTTCTCTCTCACAAGATGGAATTTGTGGGTTTAAATTTAAAGTCCTTGGGACACTAATGCATTGTTGGTAGAGTTGTGAACTGATCCAACCATTCTGGAGAGCAATTTGGAACTATGCTCAAAGGGCTATCAAACTGTGCATACCCTTTGACCCAGCAGCATTTCTCTTGGGCTTATATCCTAAAGAGATCTTAAAGGAGGGAAAGGGCCCCACATGTGCAAGAATGTTTGTGGCAGCCCTTTTTGTAGTGGCTAGAAACTGGAAACTGAATGGATGAGTGGCTGAATAAATTATGGTATATGAATGTTATGGAATATTATTGTTCTATAAGAAATGACCAACAGGATGATTTCAGAGAGGCCTGGAGAGACTTGTATGAGCTGATGCTGAGTGAAAGGAGCAGAACCAGGAGATCATTATACATGGCAATAACAAGAATAAATGATGAACAATTCTGATGGACATGGCTCTCTTCAACAACGAAATGTTTCAAACCAGTCCCAATTGTTCAGTGAAGAAAGCCATATACACCCAGAGAGAGGGATATGAGATATGGACCACAACATAACATTTTCATGCTCTCTATTGACGTTTGCTTGCATTGTGTTTCCTTTCTCAGATTTTTTTTTCTTGTAGATACGATTTTTCTTGCACAACAATTATAAGTGTGGAAATATGTATACATATATTTGATTTGTCAAGTAGTTTAACATAATTAACATGTAGTGGTTTTCCTGCCATCTAGGGGAGGGCTGGGGACTTGGGGGGGGCAGAAATTTGAAACAGAAAGCTTTGCAAGGGTCAATGTTGAAGAATTGCCCATACATACGTTTTGCAAATAAAAAGCTTTAATAAAGAAAAAAAAGAATAGTTGAGGGATCTGTGTTTGTCTTACCTTGGTGGCTCCCTAAGTCAAGGAAGCAGGAAAACAAATGATAACTAGTCCTTCAGATTATATAAATGGATGTCATGGGAGAAAAATTTTGTTGCAATAGGAAGAACAATTTTTCCATAATTAAAGCTGGCTGAAAATGGCATGGACTACCATATGAACTTAGTAAGTTCCCCATTATTGAGATTTTTCAAGTGTTGACTGGAAGAACACTTTTTCTGGAATGTTAATAGTTGGAATTATGTATTTAGTTGTATTGGATGAAGTACTAAGATGCATTTCTAGTCTTGACTGATTGTGTGAGGAAATGAGGTCATTTGAGAATTCTCTTTCTGAGCGTCTACATTTAGCAGCAAAAGCCTCATGAAATGACTGATGATGTGGCAAATAAGCATCTGAATTAGAGAAGGGGAAAAGGAAAACATTCATGTAACTCTCCAGGGAGGTACATAAAAAGATATTCCTTTTTGCCAGCTTGACACAGGAGTAGAATGCTGCAGGCCTCCAAATCAACTTGCTGACTGAGGTGGTGGTATGACTACTACAAAGCTGGCTTTCCAAGATTTCTTATTTAATATAGGTAGAATAACATCTCTGTCATGGGCTAGGGGTATTTTCTTTTTTGGGGATGTTCCAGGACAATGATTGATGGGACAAAGTGTGATTTCTTCCAGATCTATGCTTGGGATTATTGAGCACAATAATTGATAGATGGGTTACCATGTAGGATTAAATTGTTTCTCTTTTACTCAAAATTATACAAGAAGAGGGATATGGATGGTTTTATCTATGATACCTTGTGCCATAGAACCATTTGGATCTAGTAGGACACTTCTTTATTAAATTGTAAAATGAGAGGAGTTTTTGTCTTAGAGTTGAAGGATGAAAGCAAAAGAAGCAATTATAACTACATAGGTGTAACAGTATGTTTGGACATGAGTCTTCTCACAGAGTTCAGGAAGAATTACTGAAAAGCAGTTGTGAGTTGATATATTTAGCAAGAATCAAAGAATCTCTAATGGATGTGCCTATAACTTTTCCCCTTGGGATTAGACATAAGAATGCTAACTCAACTTCTCTAGGGGAAAAGGAATAACCTTGTAATACACAAAGATCCTAAGAAGAGAAGGAAGTTCTTAATTATTAATATAACCATATGTGTGTGTGTGTGCGTGTGTGTATGCATAAATGTGGATATGTGTGGATCTTAATGTGGCAAGCAATAACAATTAATTTGCATCTCCTAAAGGAAGGATGGTAATTGCAATGAGTTACAAAATTTTAAGAAGCAAGCATATCTTCATATAAACACATAACCAGAAATGTCTTAGAAGGTACAAAGCTTGATGAAACCCAATTGAGGCAGTTGTAGTTTAAAAGATCCGACACCATAAGTTCTTTATGTGTTTTCATATATTTGGATGAATATATCAGTTGCACTTGGAATGCTTTCTCACCTATAGCACTTCTATATAATTTTGAGTGATCATGTGTTCTTTACTGCAGTCAGAGATTTGCTTTCCAGAGGTAATCTGCTAAATTTCTCTATTTTAAAGAACACGTGATTCTCCTTGGTGGAGGTGTTCTCTCCTCAGTACAAATTACAGCTGATCCATGCTCTTCTCATCCTATGTGATTTTTATCCATGGCTTTTTTTGTAAATTTCCCATAGAAAATTTACACAATGTGCTAGTTTGTCAGGGTCTGAATGGAAAGGGCAGCCAGGTGCTCACTTACTGTCTTTTTTTTACTTCTCTAAGTTCTCAACTCCCTTTTGGCCATATTTGTTCTATCCTCACCAGTTTAAAGTTCATTTACCTCGGCAGAGAAAACAAGCAAAATGAGTGAGGCAGTTCTTCCTTCTCATTGCCATCCATTATCATTAACCTCTCCATCATTAACTGTGGTCTTCTCCCTTCTTTCCTCTTCCTACTTTCCTCTAACATAGCAAAGACAAATAGACAAACCAGTAAAGCTATCTTTGTGTTACCTTGATCATCTTGAGCTTTCATTAATAGCCAGCATTTCTAGAGCATGTTCAGGTTTGCAAAATACTTTTTGACTAGAATTCTAGCACCCTTTATACTGCATTAAGAATTTACAGAATACCTTCTCTTTAAAGATAATTGTCTCACATACTAGGAACCCAGTGTGAGTACTTCAGTTAATCTGTGGAGATTGTGGGGCAGCTAGATGGCATAGTGGGTAGAGCATTGGCTTTGGAGGAAGGAGGACCTCAATTCAATCCTAACCTTAGACACTTAACTCTTCCTAGCTGTGTGACACTGAGCAAGTCACTTAACCTCAATTGCCTTGCCTCCTGCTTATATTGACTTTGTATCTCATTCTGCTTTTAAGCTCTTCTCTACCTAGTAAGAAGTTGGTGGCATGCTTTCTCCTCTGGATTTGTGTTTCATCACAGTAACTGAAAAGCACTCTAAAGTCTTTCAAAGTTATTGTTAGCATATAAATTGATCTCTGATTTCTGTTTACACTATTCTGTACTATTTTCTTCTGAAACTATCCATTTTATTATCTCATATGACAAGAATATGGTCCCTTCTGTTTGCATGCCATAATTTGTTTAACCATTCCCCACTAGGTGGGCACCTTATTTCCAATCTGAAGCTACTAAGAGCTACTGTAAATATTTTTGGACATATGGGAACTTTTTCTCTGACTTTGATTTTATTGCAGTGTGGTATATGTGTGGTAGTAGTCTCATTGGGTCAAAGGGTATCCACAATTTAGTGATTTGAGGGCCATCATTGCAAATTGGTTTCCAGAATGACTTGACTAATTCACAATTCTACCAAATATTTAGATATTTGGGAGAAAATATTCATAATAACTGAAGAATTTAAAAAGTCACCTTTTCAAATTTGTTTTTTTACTTTATGTTAGCTATGTACTTGAATCAAGGGTTATCTGTTTTTGATTACCTTCAAATCATAATGTTATGTTGTTAATGCTGTTCAGGGAAAACAAACTGTTAAAAATTTTTTTAATTAAAACTTTTTATTTGCAAAACATATGTATGGGTAATCTTCAACACTGACCCTTACAAAGCTTTCTGTTACAAATTTTCGCCCCTAGTCCCCACCCCTCCCCTAGATGGAAGGAAATCCACTACATGTTAATTATGTTAAAATACTTGACAAATTGAATATATGTATATATATTTCCACACTTATAATTGCTGTGCAAGAAAAATCGTATCTACAAGGAAAAAAAAATCCGAGAAAGGAAACACAATGCAAGCAAACATCAATAGAGAGCATGAAAATGTTATGTTGTGGTCCACATTTCACATCCCTCTCTCTAGGTGTATATGGCTTTCTTCACTGAACAATTGGAAGTGGTCTGAAACATCCCATTGTTGAAGAGAGCCATGTCCATCAGAATTGATCATCATATAGTACTGTTGTTGCCGTGTATAATGATCTCCTGGTTCTTCTCATTTCACTCAGCATCAGTTCATGCAAGTCTCTCCAGGCCTCTCTGAAATTGTCCCGCTGATAGTTTCTCACAGAACAATAATATTGCATAACATTCATATACCATAATTTATTCAGCCACTCTCCAATTGATGGGCATCCATTCAGTTTCCAGTTTCTAGCCATTACAAAAAAGGCTGCCACAAACATTCTTGCACATGTGGGGCCCTTTCCTTCCTTTAAGATATCTTTGGGATATAGACCCAATAGAAACACTGCTGGGTCAAAGGGTATGCACAGTTTGATAACTTTTTGAGCATAGTTCCAAATTGCTCTCCAGAATGGCTGGATCCATTCACAGTTCCACCAACAATGTATTAGTGTCCCAGTTTTCCCACATCCCCTCCAACATTCATCGTTATCTTTTCCTGTCATTTTAGCCAATCTGACAGGTGTGTAGTGGTATCTCAGGGTTGTCTTGATTTGCATTTCTCTGATCAATAGTGATTTGGAGCACCTTTTCATATGACTAGAAATGGTTTTAATTTCATCATCTGAAAATTGTCTGTTCATATCCTTTGACCATTTATCAATTGGAGAATGGCTTGAATTCTTATAAATATGAGACAATTCTCTATATATTTTAGAAATGAGGCCTTTATCAGAATCCTTAAATGTAAAGATGATTTCCCAATTTGATGCTTCCCTGCTAATCTTGTCTGCATTAGTTTTGTTTGTACAAAAACTTTTTAACTTAATATAGTCAAAATTATCTATCTGGTGTTCAGTTAAGAGTTCCAGTTCTAATTTGCACATAAATTTATTCCATCTCCACAGGTCTAAGAGGTAAACTATACTACGTTCCTCTAATTTACTTATAATATCACTCTTTATATCCAGATCATGAACCCATTTAGATCTTATCTTGGTTATGTGGTGTTAGATGTGGGTCAAGCCCTAATTTCTTCCACACTAGTTTCCAATTTTCCCAGCAGTTTTTGCCAAATAGTGAGTACTTATCCCAGAAGCTGGGGTCTTTGGGTTTATCAAACACTAAATTGCTATAGTTATTGCCTATTTTGTCCTGTGATCCTATCCTATGCCATTGATTGACTTCTCTATTTCTTAGCCAATACCAAATGGTTTTGATGACCACTGCTTTGTAATAGATCTGGTACAGCAAGGCCACCTTCATCTGCCTTTTTTCCCATTAATTCCCTTGAAATTCTTGATCTTTTCAAACTGTTAAACTTTGAGAACAAATTGAAATATTAGTTTTGTATACTTGGTAGGATTAAGTTCTTCTTGGAGGTTTGAAAACTTACTGGGGGAAAAGAGATCTTTGTAAAAAGATGCAGCAAGTCTCATTCTTTTTTTTGATCTTTTTCCTTTCAGTTTATCTGTGAATAACTGTCCAGCCTTAGGAATGAATTCTGATGGATCTGAGGAGTACTTCCAGTCCACCAATCATGCAGAGCAGACTATCCGCAAAATGGAGAGCTACCTCCAGCAGAAACAGCTCTGTGATGTCTTCCTCATTGTTGGATGTCACACAATCCCAGCCCACAGGTCTGTTCTACTTGAGCTGAACAATTTCAGCATGGGGAGGGAAGTGGAAGTGAGGAGGAGAGACTGCAAGAATTCTCAAGAATGAGAAAAGAGTGCATACTTTAATGTCACTTTTGGTTTGCTATGGTAATAATTAGAATATCAAACAAACCAGAGCCCCCTGGAAAGTGAGATATGAGATTGATTGTAACTTTGAAAAGACCCTGAATTTTCCACCAATGAAGAGGAAATTAGAGCAATAATCAGGAGTTACTTTGCCCAACTGTATGCCAATAAATTTGATAACCTAAGTGAAATGGAGGAATATCTACAAAAACATAGATTGCCCAGATTAACAGAAGAGGAAATAAATTACTTAAATAGTCCCATTTCAGAAAAAGAAATAGAACAAGTCATTAATCAACTCCCTAAGAAAAAATCCCCAGGACCAGATGGATTTACATGTGAATTTTACCAAACATTTAAAAAACAGTTAACTCCAATATTATATAAACTATTTGAAAAAATAGGGAATGAAGGACTCCTACCAAACTCTTTTTATGATACAGACATGGTACTGATACCTAAACCAGGTAAAACAAAAACAGAGAAAGAAAATTATAGACCAATCTCCTTAATGAATATTGATGCAAAAATCTTAAATAAAATATTAGCAAAGAGATTACAGAAAATCATTCCTAGAATAATACACCATGACCAAGTAGGATTTATACCAGGAATGCAGGGATGGTTCAATATTAGGAAAACTATTAACATAATTGACTATATTAATAACCAAACTAACAAAAACCATATGATAATCTCAATAGATGCAGAAAAAGCATTTGATAAAATCCAACATCCATTCCTATTAAAAACATTAGAGTATAGGAATTAATGGACTTTTCCTTAAAATAGTCGGTAGCATCTATTTAAAACCATCAGCTAGCATCATATGTAATGGTGATAAACTGGAACCATTCCCAATAAGATCAGGGGTGAAACAAGGTTGCCCACTATCACCATTACTGTTCAATATTGTATTAGAAATGCTAGCCTTGACAATAAGACAAGAAAAAGAGATTAAAGGAATTAGAGTAGGTCATGAGGAAACCAAATGATCACTCTTTGCAGATGATATGATGGTCTACTTAGAGGACCCTAGAGAATCAACTAAAAAACTATTAGAATTAATCCACAACTTTAGCAAAGTTGCAGGATACAAAATAAATCCACATAAATCATCAGCATTTTTATACATCACCAACAAAATGCAACAGCAAGAGATACAAAGAGAAATTCCATTCAAAATAACTATCGATAGTATAAAATATTTGGGAATATATCTGCCAAGGGAAAGTCCGGATCTATATGAGCAAAACTACAAAACACTCTCCACACAAATTAAGTCAGATCTAAACAATTGGAAAAACATCAAGTGCTCTTGGATAGGTCGAGCGAATATAATAAAGATGGCAATACTACCTAAACTAATCTATCTATTTAGTGCTATACCAATCAAACTCCCAAGAGATTATTTAAGTGACCTAAAAAAAATAACAACAAAATTCATCTGGAAAAACAAAAGGTCAAGAATTTCAAGGGAATTAATGAAAAAAATGCAAATGAGGGTGGCCTAGCTGCACCAGATCTAAAACTATATTATAAAGCAGTGGTCACCAAAACCATTTGGTACTGGATAAGAAATAGAGTAGTGGATCAGTGGAATAGGTTAGGTTCACAGAACAAAATACTCAGTGACAATTGTAATCTAGTGTTTGATAAACCCAAAGACTCCAGTTTTTGGGATAAAAACTCACTATTTGACAAAAACTGCTGGGATAATTGGAAACTAGTCTGGAAGAAATTAGGCATTGACCCACACCTAACACGATATACCAAGATAAGGTCAAAATGGATTCATGATCTAGGCATAAAGAATGATATTATAAACAAATTAGAACAATGTAGGATGGTTTACCTCTCAGACCTGTGGAGGGGGAAGGAATTTGTGACCAAAGAAGAACTAGAGGTCATCATTAATCACAAAATAGATAAGTTTGACTATATCAAGTTGAAAAGTTTTTGTACAAACAAAATGAATGCAGACAAGATTAGAAGGATAGCAGTAAACTGGGAAAATATTTTTACATCCAAAGGTTCTGATAAAGGCCTCATTTCTAAAATATATAGAGAATTGACTCAAATATATAAGAATTCAAGCCATTCTCCAATTGACAAATGGTCAAAAGATATGAACAGACAATTTTCAGACGAAGAAATTGAAACTATTTCCGGTCACATGAAAAGGTGCTCCAAGTCACTATTGATCAGAGAAATGCAAATTAAGACAACTCTGAGATACCACTACATACCTGTCAGATTGGCTAAAATGACAGGAAATGATAATGATAGCTGTTGGAGGGGATGTGGGAAAACTGGGACACTGATACATTGTTGGTGGAACTGTGAACGGATCCAACCATTCTGGAGAGCAATTTGGAGCTATGCTCAAAAAGTTATCAAACAGTGCATACCCTTTGACCCAGCAGTGTTTCTACTGGGCCTATATCCCAAAGAGATTTTAAAGGAGGGAAAGGGACCCACATGTGCAAAAATGTTTGTGGCAGCCCTTTTTGTAGTGGCAAGAAACTGGAAATTGAAAAGATGCCCATCAATTGGAGAATGGCTGAATAAATTATGGTATATGAATGTTATGGAATATTATTGTTCTGTAAGAAATGACCAACAGGAGGATTTCAGAGACGATTGGAGAGACTTGCATGAACTGATGCTGAGTGAAATCAGCAGAACCAGGAGAACATTATACACAGCAACAAGACTATACGATGATCAATTTTGATGGACATGGTTCTCTTCAACAATGATGTCATTCAAACCAGTTGTGCTGCGATGAAGATAGTCATATACATCCAGAGAGAGGCCTGTGGGAACTGAGAGTGAACCACAACACAGCATTTTAACGCTTTCTGTGAATATTTCCATGCATTCTGTTTTCCTTCTTAGGTTGTTTTTTTCTTCTCTTTCTAGATCTGATGTTTCTTGTGCAGTAAGATAACTGTATAGATATGTATACATGTATTGTATTTGTCATATAATTTATCCTATCTAGCATGTATTAGATTACCTGTCATCTAGGAGTGGGGGGTGGGGGGGAAGGAAAGGAAAAGCTTGGGAAAAAAAAGTTTCTTTGCAAAGGTCAATGTTGAAAGGTCACTCATATGTTTTGCAAATAAAAAGCTTTATAAAAAAAAAAGGAAAGACTCTGAATAAGAAAGTCCATTTTTTTTCTACAAAGGACTTAGAAGTAAAGACAGTTTCATTCTTTGTGTTTGTATCCCCAGTGCTTAAGCAAAGTGCCTTGGCATATAATGGGTACAAAATACATGCATGTTGATTGAATAAACAAAAAACAAGATTCAGAAAGGTCCTCAAAGCAGTTCAAGCCCACATTCTTAATTTCCTTTTTGATGGTCATCAAACACTTTGACAAGCCTGCAAAGTATCATGCGGAAGGCAGCTTCATCTGTGACCTAAAGTTCAATTTTATGCTTTCCAGTAATATGATGGACTGATTAATTGAATTTTTCTGAAATATTTCTATTTCAAGGCTGGTTCTGAGTGCTGCATCAGACTATTTTGCTGCAATGTTTACTAATGATGTGCTGGAAGCCAAACAAGAGGAGGTCAAGATGGAGGGAATAGACCCAGATGCGCTGAAGGCTTTGGTGCATTATGCTTATACAGGTAACCACCACTTTACCAAGTTCCCAAAGCTAAAAGCAATGATTAGAGCTTTGTCTTTTCCCTCCCATATCTGAAGAGATCGTCTTTTGGCACCAGTTCACACAGTCCCAACTACCTGAAGAACTGGTAAGGAACTTACTGGTTGCATGTGGCTTCTACTTCCCCACTTTCTTAGAACCTAGCCTGTCAGAACTAGGACAAGACTTATAAGTCATCTTGGCTAATAGAGGAAGATTTTGAGGCCCAGACAGATTAAATGGATCATCCAGGATGGACCAGGCAGAATGAAATTTGAATTCAGGGTTTCCTGACCCCAAGTCAAGGACATTTTCCGTTGTATAACGCAGCTACTCATTATTAGAAGATTACATATCCAAGCTGGCTCTGTGGATGAAGCACTGGGCCTGGAGTCAGGAACACCTGAGTTCAAATCCAGTCTCAGATATTTTCTAGCCAAGTTATCTCACCACCATTTGCCTTAATCTACTGTAGGAGGAAAGACAGGTTCCTCCAATGTATTCGCCAGGAAAACTCCAGGGACAGCATTGGTGTCCATGGACACGACGCAGCAGTTGAACAGCAAAAGCATGTCCAAATACTATGAAGAATGTTGGAAGTATTTGCCGATTCTTGAATTAGTTATTTAACATGTAGACTGGAGGATATTTTATATCTTGTATAAGACTCTAGGAACCTATCTTTCTATAGTTATCTGGACATAGTTTTGCCTAAATAATGGGAGTTAGGCTAAATATTAAGTTTTCTCCTTCATTATTCACTTTCAACCAACTCATTTAGTCTAATGTGTGATATTGGCAACAGTAATTATACACCTAACTTCTCCCACTATTTAGAAGGTCAGATTCCTAAAACTTCAGAATGAGAAGGGACCTCAAGCAATCCTCTAGTCCAGACCACACCCCAAAAGACTCTCCATTACAACACACTCACCAGTCATTCACCATTTTCTTAAAGATTTCCAGTGACAAGAGAATCCACTCTTTTACTTTATTTCCACTGTGCCCTTCCCATTGTTTGGAACTTTTACCTTACTGTGAACCTCAGTTTGCTGGTTTGAAATTTTTACCCTTTTCTCCTAGTTCTCCCATCTATGGTCAAGTCTGTTTCCTCATGATAGCTCTTCAGAAACTTAAAGACAACTAGCCTGGTCTTGGAGATTTTCTATTCTAGGCTAAATATCCCTTAAAGCAATCCTCAGTGGGTGAGTATGTGTGTCTGTGTTTATATTTGTATATATACTTCTATTTATTTAGGTGTCTTAGAATTGAAGGAAGAAACCATAGAAAATCTACTGTCTGCAGCTTGTATCCTCCAACTTTCTCAAGTTATTGATGTATGCTGCAACTTCCTCATCAAGCAGCTGCATCCCTGCAACTGCTTAGGGATTCGCTCATTTGGTGATGCACAGGGATGCATGTATCTCCTGAAGGTGGCGCATGAATATACAATGGTAAGTAAGCACAATGATCTTCATTTCTTTTGCCGTGAATTTAGGCTGTGCAACTCACTATCTGGTTTGTGGGTTTTTTAATCACACCAACTACCTACACCCAAATTTTGTCTTTCCAGTTTGTAAAAACAAAAGGCACAGTATAGTCTCAAACTGAACTTTGTAAAGATATGGGTTTCTTTCTTTCTTTCTTTTAATTTCTTTTTCTTTTTGGCTAGGCAATCAGGGTTAAGTGACTTGCCCAGGGTCACACAGCTAGTAAGGCCAGATTTGAACTCAAATCCTCTTGACTGCAGGGCCAGTGCTAGGTCCACTGCACCACCTAGTTCCCCCTAATTTATTTTTTTCAATAAACAAAAACCTGTTTTTAATCCATTTCTTCTCTTCCCCCACCCCACCCCCCCACCATTAGGAAAAAACCCTAAAGCTCTTTGAACAAATATTATTATAATAATGTACAGATGTGTGTTCAAGTAAAGGAAATCCTCACATTAGCCAAATCCAAACCTGTATGTTTCAGTTCTGTATCCTAAATTCATCATTTCTCTCAGGAGGTGCAGAGGATACTATATCATTGGTCCTCTGGAATTATACTTGGTCACTGAGTTTGATCAGAGTTCTTAAGTCTTTCAAAATTGTTTGTCTTTTTTTTTTTGCTTTTTGCTGAGGCAATTGGGGTTAAGTGACTTGCCCAGGGTCACGCAGCCAGGAAGTATCTGAGACCACATTTGAACTCAGGTCTTCCTGACTTCAGGGCTGGTGGTCTAACCACTGCGCAACCTAACTGCCCCAATTGTTTGTCTTTACAAAATTGTTGTTGTTGTATATTCTCTTGGTTCTGCTCCCTTCATAGCACATTCCCAGGTTTCTCTGACACCATTCCTTTTTTTCATTTTTTATACTGTAATAATAGTCCATGACACTTAAGTAGCCTAATTTGTTTAGCCCACTTCTTTGATAACACCACAAAAACCTGTTATAAATACTTCTGTGTCTGAGGATCCTTTTCTTCTTTCTTTGATCATTTTGGCATATGTAACCTAGTCATGGTAACACTGAGTCCAAGCATATATACTGTTTAGTGACTCTCTTGGCAAAAGCTTAATTTTTTCTACCATTATAGACCTAGAGATGAAAGGGATGCTCCAGATCATCTAATCCAATACCCTTCATCTTGCAGAGGGTGAAACTGAGGCACAGAGAAATGAAGAGACTAGCCCAAGTTGTCACAATGGCAGAACTAGGATTTGAACTGTGTAATGTTAAGTTTTTTTCATAGGCCCCGACTTTAACAATGTTTAATAACATTTCAGATTTTTAATTTGGAGCTGGCTCCTAAAAGGAACACCATTATTTTCCATTCTTTCTTTTTTTAAGTAAAGAATTATAATAGTATGACTAAATTGCTACCAAGTGAGATGGGTTCAGAATTTCCCAACTTAGATTTCTGAAAGTATATTTGCTGTATGCTTTATAATAATATAAAAGAAAAAGAAATTTCTGGGTAGCTGTAAAGAATTGATGTCAGGCCTTTAAATTACAGTAATTCTAAAATCCTATTAATCCCACTAGGAAGAGTAATGGTCAATTACATATTTGTATGAAATTGTTCCCAATGATTTGTCCACAAAATTTCTCCCTGAAGTCAGATTAGAGAATATAATACAAAAAAGAGAGTATATATTGGGGGCAGAGAAAAAACCTAAACAAGAGAAATTAAATGCAACATTACCACAAATATCAATCCTTCCCTAAATCAATGAAGAAGAATAAATCACTGTCATCCCCTACTAGAAATGATATAGACAAAGGACATCTTGCTCTGAAGACAAATCAGGAGATAAATATTTCAGAATAACAAAAAACCTCCAGTAGTATTTATTCTTTCTTTTTCTTCAGATTAGACAAAGTGAAAGATACTACCAGAGCTAAAGGCAAAGGAATTATACATGAAAGGGAACCAAAAAGGATTTTATATATGATAAGCAAAGATGTTTCACTGATATTGGTGTTGACAGAGGCCAATTCAGCCACCATTTCTGTTTTTATTCATTTAACCAAATGAAAGTGTTTCTCTAAGGCTGTGGACTATACTTAACAATGACAGTTCTACACAAGATAGAAAGTCTCTGAAGTGGGTTAAAGCAGCTGTCTTTTTCATGGAGACTAGCAGATATGAACTGTCCAAGATACTTCAGCAGACAGTGACACTATGAGTAGAATTGCCTTGTGACAGGCTCAAATTTGAAAATGTGTCATTTAAAGAGGTTATTTTTATCCTTCTGCCCTAAATGCTGAGTCCTTCTAATCTAAAGAAAGACTTTGCAGTTAGATAGTTCAGCGATGAACCCCACCACAAAAGCCAAGCATGAGAACTTCCTGAGAGATTACTTCAGTTCTTAAAGCTGGAGCATTAACGGTTTCCTGCCTGGTATCTGACTCTAGCAGACAAAACATTTTCTGATAAACAGCTTGAGTTTATTTCTGTAGCTCCAAATGGATTTGTCTTCCTTTTCCTATTATGTGACTGAAACAGTGTTAAAGCAGGATGTGCATTAAAATGTAATGCTGGTGTCCTCTTTAATCCCACTCCACCCCAGCTATTTTTGTTCATAATGTGCACGCTGGCAAAGTAACTGAGAGAAATGCCGTAATGAAATGTTTGTGATGTATTGTTTGGTGTCGAATAAGAATTCAAAACTCCTTTATATATTAAATTACAATTCTAGTGTTATCCACAGAGAATTTCACAAAGGGTACTCTAGTCATTGAATGAGTTTCATGAAATGGATGTGCTAGATAGACAAAATTGAGTAGAAACTACAACAGTGACAAAGAAAATATTTAAGATGGAGTAAACAAGGAATTCTTCCAAAAATGACAAGCAAAATTTGTCACCCAGGGTGGAGGCAGTTGATATCATAGTTTTTAAACTTAATTGAAAGTTTCTTTGCAATTTCTTACACTGAGATACTATACATGGGCAATCCAACACAAATAAATTTATTTGGGCTGATATACAAGCATCCAGACTTCATTTATTCAGTTAATATGACTCATTGAAACTAATCCCTCTTCTACTGCTCAAGCTTCTGGCAGATAATATTATGAACCATTTTAATAATAATAGTAATACCTTCTAGAAATGATTTCCATCCTTTTCTTAGAGAACCATGGATACACAGTGTTGCATATGCTGTCAGACATGGTCATTGTGTTGGTTGGTTTTGCTGAAGTGTTTTTCTTTTACAAGGGATTACTGGGGAAGGTACAATGGGTAGGGTCATTATTGAGAGAGGTAGAGAATATAACTCAAAAAAACTGTTTTGTACAAGCAAAAGTTATCAATACAACTTTCAAATTAGATTACAATAATATTAATAATTCCACTTATATAGAGATTTTGATGTTTTAAAGCGCTTTAACATCTCTGTTCCTTATTACCTTACTGATTGAGTGATGCAATAAGGAAATAAACTTAGCCCTTTTTTGCAAAGTCTTTTTTTTTTACTACTCAGAAGACTAGTGTGAGATACAAAGAGTATAGGCGTAGTAGTAGTAGCATCCAGTCCTTTCATGTTCTGGTATCTACCTAGTCATACTTCCACATTCTTAGAGTTCACATTTCTTCAATCCATGGAACCCGGGTCTTGAATATTTAATGCCTGAGTAATAGAGGAGAAGATGTAGGACTCCTCCTCCATCCCCCAATTCTGCAATACATATTCTTTATATACCAGCTGTGGGTTGTGTGCCTGGTACTATGGAACACAAACTTTTGAGCCTTCATGCAAATCTTCATCATGGCCCTTAACTTTTGAAATCTACACAATAGATCTCAAACTCTAATAGGTTCTACTAGACTGGAAAGACTTGGAGGCTATAGCCAGGGACAGAGGTAGAATGGATCATCCAAGGACCAGCCTACCCATGTATCCAGAGTCTTGTGGCCTCTGGGTTCCCAAGTGATAGTTTTGTTTCTGGTCACAGAAATATTCAATGTCATGCATCGAATCTTACTGTTTTATATAGGGAACTGAATCAAATTTATTTAAAAAAAAGAGCCATGCCATAAATGATGAATGATCAGAAGATATGATCTGTGTCCAAAGGGCTATAAATTCATGCATATCCTTTGATCTAACCACACCACTACTTGACATGAATATCAAAAAAGATTCGGGAGAAAAAAAGGAAAATTACATGTATGTACAAAAAATATTCATAGCAGCTCTCTTCACAGGGCAAAAAGATTGGAAATTGAGGAGATGCCCACCAGTTGAGGAATGGCTCAATAAACTATGGTGTGTGATAATGATGCTCTATGGGAAATGTTGAGTAGGATGTTCCCAGGGGAAAAAAACCTGGAAAGTCCTCCATGAACTCAAGCAAAGTGAAATGTACCATATACAAAATCATAATATTGTTCTGGGATGACTAGTTGTGAATAACTTTGCTGTTTTCAGCAGTACAATGATCCATGATTACTCTGAAAGACCTATGATGAACATTCTTATCCATACTCAGAGAAGGAACTGATTGTGTTTGAATACAGATTGAAAATATGTTGCGGTCTTTCTCTCTCTCTCTCTCTCTCTCTCTCTCTCTCTCTCTGTCTCCTATTTGTCTTGAGGGGTTTTATTTTCATTAGGGTGGGAGATAGATGTTTTTTCCCCCACAACTTGACTTTTATGGAAATGTTTTACAAGTGGTTTCTTAATTGTGGGTGGGGATAAGAAAGAGAATCTAGAACTCAAAAATTTTAAAAACAAATGTAAAAATAAATTTTAATATAACTGTGGAAAAGTATTAAATGAGTTAAATTTAATTTTAAAAAAGAGTATTAGGGTTTTTTGCGTATGGGTCTTTCTGCCTCATTTCTCCCCACTTCATTCCATTCTCCATTTAGCCACTAAACTTGTTTTCCTTGTTTCTCCTTTTTCACACCCCTACTCAATAACTCCAGTAGCTCTCTATTGTTTCTAAGATCAAAAACAATTATCCTTTCCACATTGTGAGGATTAGAGGCATGACATTCTTGTGATCTGGAAAAATGTACATATCTTAGTATCAGTTTTCATCATTTTCTTTTTTTTCTTTTTTTTTTTTTTTGCTGAGGCAATTGAGGTTAAGTGACTTGCCCAGGGTCACACAGGTAGGGAATGTTAAGTGTCTAAGACCAGATTTGAACTCAGGATCTCCTGACTTCAGGGCTGGTGCTCTATCCACTATGCCACCTAGCTGCCCCAGTTTTCATCATTTTCATCCTTTAACTTCATTTCCCTGTTTCTAAAATTGGGTCACTTTATCTACCTTATAGGCTTAATCCTATGTAATGTTTTGACATATATTATTTTGATGTAGAGTTAAAATGTGTTTAGTCTCACTAAAATATCTTGCTTTTTTTTAGGAACACTTCGTAGAGGTGATACAGAACCAGGAATTTCTTCTACTTCCAGCTAATGAAATTGCAAAACTCATGTCTAGTGATGACATTAACGTGCCAGATGAAGAAGCTATATTCCATGCTTTAATGATATGGGTGAAGCATGATTTCCAGAACAGACAACAACACCTGGGAATGCTCCTATCTTTAATCAGACTGCCATTACTTCCGGCACAGGTAAGGAAATATATACAAATAACTGTAATCATAATTCCCAAATTGGGAAACTAAAATCTAAATCCTTATTAATCTATCTAAATTTTATTCAGAAGGTTTCTGGGAATTAAAATGTAGATAGGGATTTGATAAAATGAAATTTAAGAGGGATAAATGTAGACATATTTGAATTCACATAATAAATTTTACAAGCATGAGAGAATTTTTTAAAAATTGGACTTTTACATAATTAACATGTATTAGACTTCCTGCCATGTAGGGGAGGGGGTAGGGGGTAGGAGGGGAAAATTTGTAACAGAAAGCTTTGCAAGGATCAATATTGAAAAATTACCTATGCATATGTTTTACAAATAAAAAGTTTTAATAAAAAATTGGAGTTTTATATTTATAGTCATATGAAAAGGTGCTCCAAATCACTATTGATCAGAGAAATGCAAATCAAGACAACCCTGAGGTACCACTACACTCCTGTCAGATTGGCTAAAATGACAGGAAAAGTTAATGATGAATGTTGGAGGGGTTGTGGGAGGGCTGGGACACTGGTGCATTGTTGGTGCAGCTGTGAACGGATACAGCCATTCTGGAGAGCAATTTGGAGCTATGCTCAAAAAGTTATCAAACTGTGCATACCCTTTGACCCAGCAGCATTTCTATTGGGCTTATATCCCAAAGAAATCATAAAGGAAGGAAAAGGCCCCACATGTGCAAGAATGTTTGTGGCAGCCCTTTTTGTAGTGGCTAGAAACTGGAAATTGAATAGATGCCCTTCAATTGGAGAATGGCTGAATAAATTATGGTATATGAATATTATGGAATATTATTGTTCTGTAAGAAATGACCAGCAAGATGATTTCAGAGAGGCCTGGAGAGACTTACATGAACTGATGATGCTGAGTGAAATGAGCAGAACCAGGAGATCATTATACACGGCAACAACAGTACTATATGATGATCAATTCTGATGGACATGGCTCTCTTCAACATGAAATGTTTCAAACCACCTCCAATTGTTCACTGAAGAAAGCCATATACACCCAGAGAGATGGATGTGAAATGTGGACCACAACATAACATTCTCATACTCCTTGATTGATGTTTGCTTACATTGTGCTTCCTTTATCTGATATATCGTTTGTGTAGACAAGATTTTTCTTGCACAACAATGACAAGTTTGGAAATATGTATACATATATTCGATTTGCCAATATTTTAACATAATTAACATGTAGTGGATATCCTGCCATCTAGGGGAGGGGTGGGGAGTTGGGGGGAAAAATTTGTAATAGAAAGCTATGTAAGGGTTATTGTTGAAGAATTACCCATACATATGTTATGCAAATAAAATAAAAAAAATTTTTTAAATTAAAAAAATAAAATAAAAAAAAGACTAGGAGAAAAAAATTGGAGTTTTGGAGTTTTAGTAGATTATAAGGTCCATATAAATCAGTTATACTATGACAGTCTGCAAATGTAATGCAGTCTTAAGATACATTAAAACTTACATAGTGAGCAAGACATAATGATTTGTTTTAGTAAGTAGAAAAGAACTGCCTACTGATGTAGGAAACATTTATGAATCAACTGTCTATATATAGATTACCAGCTAGAATGAACACAAACTGAAATTAAGACCAAATTAGATGAAAGAATAGAAATGAAAAGCTAGGATACATAATGGAAGTACCTTTAACCTGACCTGTTTGTTTTAAAACAGTTTATGGAAAAGCAAATGAGAAATAGAAGATTAGACATTAACACAGATTGTCACTTTTACATGAACAAATTTTTTTGTTATATAAATCAGTTGCCAGAACTAACCTAGAAAATGCCTCAGCTGGCAAACACTTGATCTTCCTGCCCAGTAGAGAGATATGGCAGCCAAGGGCAGCCTGGCTTAAAATACAAAATAAGTGTATTTGTGAAATATGGAGGGGATAACAGAAGAATACCATAGTGATAGACTCATATAGAAATGAATCCCTGCCAACTGTTCACTTAGAAAAGCACAAATTAACATTATCTGTGTTGCATTTTATTTTTAATTTATTTTGTTAAGCATTTCCCAATTTGATTTTTTAATCTGTTTGGGGATGAACTAGGGAGTCCAACAGGTTGCAAATTTAACAATTCTGGAGCAACAGATAGAATAGATTGATAAGCAGTACAATCTCATAAAATAGCTATTCATGACGGAGAAAAAAGCGTGGAAAGTTTGACAAAAGGTCCATTTAAGGCAGATAATCACAAGAGCATTTAAAGACAAAAATGGAAGTTTAACAAGCAGACAAAAAAAATAATCTGTAAAGATTTCTATAATGAACTCTTTTCTCCATTACTGATAATGGAACCTCATTGTTTGCATTTCAGCACAACGGTTATATAACATAACCCTCGAGGATTAAAAATGTTATTAAATACAGATGAGAGGCACATGTAGATTAGACCAAATATATACAAAATAGGTCTGTGTTAGAACTAACAAAATGGGGGGGGATTTAAAGAATCATTTATCAAGACACTTTTCATTATCAAGTTTGCTAGTTTGTCTCCCTGCCTCAAGTCTATCCCCACTCCAGTTCAGCTGTTCCTAACACTAGATACTCTGTCCCCCACCTCTAGCTATTTTTACTGCCTGTCCCCTATGCCTGGAATGCTCTCCCTCCTCATCTTTGCCTCTTGGTTTCTTCATGTTTGAACTAAAACCTTGCCTTTTCCAAACCCCCCATAATGCTAGTGTTCTTTCTTAGTTGATTATTTCCAAAATGACTTATAGATAGCTTGTTTATATGTATGTTTATGAGTTGTCTCTCTCATTAGACTATAAGCTCCAAGAGAGCAGAGTTTTTTTTTTTTGCCTTTTTTATATCACCAGTGCTTAGGACAGGGCATGACAGATGGTAGTTGCTTCATAAAAGCTTACTGACTGACTAAAGATAACAGGAAGTTGAGAGGAAACCAAACATATACAGAAAAGGGGGGAACTGAGGTAATATCAGTAAGACCTACTCATAGGACTTTTTTCCAATTTCTATAAAATCATTATGAGAACAGCCTGCTGAATACACAAAGAGCATTATTGATGAAGAAAAAAGAAAGGAAAAGAAAGGCTTTGAAGAATTATCTTCTACAACAGACTATGTCTTTGCTATCACATTGACTGAAAGTTTATAGAGAGTATAATTGTAGAGATGAATAACTTGTAGAAAATAAAGTATGGAATATAAGATCCCACTGTGCACGTTGTTGACTATGTCAGTATTTGATTCGGTAAAATGAAATGCTGCCTTTAAGAGGCTCTCCTCCAGTATGATACCTCCAAAGCACATTGCAAAATCATCCCAGATTCTTTGAAAGATTAAAGAATAGAGAAAACCTCTTTCCCAACCCTCTAATTACTACTATAAAATGAGACATAAAATAGAGAAATATATGTTTGCTAAAGGTGTTTACGACTATCATGGAGGATATTCAGTTTGGAACAAAGTGGAAAAGGACTCCCTATAGATGATGAGATCTTCATGTTCCCATTAGCAAATGATATTTTGCTGATAACAATCTAGAACTAGAATACTGAAAAGCCTCTTAAACTGAGATTCAAAAATCACTCAGAAGAGTTCAGCCTAACCATCCACATTAAAAACCTAGGTGGATGAAGAAAGCTTCTTGTCTACATTATTATAATACACAGTTTTTGTTTTTTGGGGTTTTTTTTGGTTTTGTTTTTTTGCTTTTTACTGAGGCAATTGAGGTTAAGTGACTTGCCCAGAGTCACACAGCTAGGGAATGTTAAGTGTTTGAGATAAGATTTGAACTCAGGTCCTCCTGACTTCAGGGCTGGTGCTCTATCCACTGCGCCACCTAGCTGCATTAGCCCTATAGAGCTAGTTTGACCAGACACTAGTATAACTGGTTTAACAATATCTCTAACAGACACTATGGATGAACACTGAAGTTGCCCCAGAATTGAATATGAGTAGAAGATTAGCTGTATTGTCTATAGGAATCATGCAGTGCTTTTTTATGTCCCTAAGCTTCCAGCTGAAAGAAAGGCCCAACTTTTCTGATATTATTGTTCTATAAGTGAAATTGCATGACAGTGAGTCATAAAATAGCACAGTCTCTGAAAAATTAAAATTGATTCATCCAAAGGGCACTGGAATGATTCATGGTGGGTGTGAGTAGGTTGCAACACATTATCATTGAGGAATCACACAGGAGAAGTGGCGTAAAATGATATCAAAGAGCTCATGATCAGAAAGAGGTTTAACTGATGAAAAGCCTACATATCTCATTACCGCCCACCCAATATCAAGAAATTTAAAGAAATGCTCCTGACATGGTAGATCAGCAACCTATGGAAGATTTATGTTAAAGACATGATCAATATGATGAAGAGTGTATGAATATGGTTTGCTCTCCCACATCAGTAACATTACAGATAATGTCAATGTACAGAAATGTCTGGATCTGTGGGGGGTAACAAAGCAATAATATTAGTACTCCATCCCACCTGAGTCATATCGAGAGTTACATGTTCAATTCTAGGCATGATATTTTTTCTTTTTTTTTCTTTTAAGCTTTTTATTTGTATAACATATGTATGGGTAGTTCCCCAACCTTGATCTTTACAAAGTTTTCCAATACAAATTTTACCCCCAGTCCCCTCCCCTCCCCTAGATGGCAGGAAGTCCACTACATGTTAATAATGTTGAAATGCTTGAGAAGTTATGCAAGAAAAATCCTATCTACAAGAAAAAAAAAAGAATCAGAGAAAGGAAACACAATGCAAGCAAATGTCAATAGAGATCATGAAAATGTTACGTTGTGGTCCATATTTCATTTCCCTCTCTCTGGGTGTATATGGTTTTCTTCAGTGAACAACTGGAACTGGTTTGAGACAATTCTTTATTGCAGAGAGCCATGTCCATCAGAATTGATCATCATGTAATACTGTTGTTGCTGTGCATGATGATCTCCTGGTTCTGCTCGTTTCACTCAGCATCAGTTCATGCAAGTCCCTCCAGGCCTCTCTGAAATCATCCTGCTGGTTGTTTCTTACAGAGCAATAATATTCCATAACATTCATATACCATAATTTATTCAGCCACTCTCCAATTGATGGGCATCCCTTCAGTTTCCAGTTTCTAGCCACTACAAAAAGGGCTGCCACAAACATTCTTGCACATGTGGGTCCCCTTCCCTCCTCTAAGATCTCTTTGGGATATAAGCCCAGTAGAAACACTGCTGGGTCAAAGGGTATGCACAGTTTGACAACTTTTTGAGCATAGCTCCAAATTGCTCTCCAGAATGGTTGGATCCGTTCACAGTTCCACCAACAATGTATTAGTGTCCCAGTTTTCCCACATCCCCTCCAACATTCATCGTTATCTTTTCCTGTCATTTTAGCCAATCTGACAGGGGTGTAGTGGTATCTCAGAGTTGTCTTAATTTGCATTTCTCTGATCAATAGTGATGTGGAGCAACTTTTCATATGACTAGAGATGGTTTTAATTTCATCATCTGAAAATTGTTCATATCCCTTGACCACTTACCTATTGAAGAGTGGCTTGAATTCTTATATATATGAGACAATTCTCTATATATTTTAGAAATGAGGCCTTTATCAGAACCATTAAATGTAAAGATGATTTCCCAATTTGATGCTTCCCTCCTAATCTTGTCTGCATTTGTTTTGTTTGTACAGAAACTTTTAAACTTAATATAGTCAAAATTATCCATCTGGTGTTCAATTAGGAGTTTCAAGTCTTCTTTGGACATAAATTTGTTCCATCTCCACAGGTCTGAGAGATAAACTATATTACGTTCCTCTAACTTGCTTACAAAGTCCCTCTTTATATCTAGATCATGAACCCATTTAGATCTTATCTTGGTATGTGGTGTTAGGTATGGGTCAAGCCCTAATTTCTTCCACACTAGTTTCCAATTTTCCCAGCAGTTTTTGCCAAATAGAGAGTATTTATCCCAAAATCTGTGGTCTTTGGGTTTATCGGACACTAGATTGTTAAGGTTAATGCCTAGGTTGTCCTGATAACCTATCCTGTGCCACTGATCGATTGCTCTATTTCTTAGCCAGTACCAAACGGTTTTGATGACCGCTGCTTTATAATATAGTTTTAGATCTGGTACAGCAAGGCCACCTTCATCTGCCTTTTTTTTCATTAATCCCCTTGAAATCCTTGACCTTTTGTTCTTCCAAATGAACTTTGCTACTATTTTTTCTAGATCTGTAAAATAATTTCTTGGGAGTTTGATTGGTATGGCACTAAATAAGTAGATTAGTTTGGGTAGTATTGTCATTTTTATTATGTTCGCTCTGCCTACCCATGAGCACTTAATATTTTTCCAATTGATTAGGTCTGATTTTATTTGTGTGGAAAGTGTTTTGTAATTTAGTTCGTATAGTTTCTGACTTTTCCTTGGAAGATAGATTCCCAAATATTTTATCCTATCATCTGCTATTTGGAATGGAATTTCTTTTTGTATCTCCTGCTGTTGAACTTTGTTGGTATTATATAAAAATGCTGATGATTTATGTGGATTAATTTTGAATCCTGCAATTTTGCCAAAGTTGTGAATTGTTTCTAGTAGTTTTTTTAGTTGAATCTCTAGGGTTCTCTAAGTATACCATCATGTCATCTGCAAAGAGTGATAATTTGGTTTCTTCATTACCTACTCTGATTCCTTTTATCTCTTTTTCTTCTCTTATTGCTAAAGCTAACATTTCTAATACAATATTGAGTAATGGTGACAGTGGGCAACCTTGTTTCACTCCTGATCTTATTGGGAATGGTTTTAGTTTGTCTCCATTACATCTGATGCTTGCTGATGGTTTTAAATAGATGCTACTGATCATTTTAAGGAAAAGCCCATTTATTCCTATAATCTCTAGTGTTTTTAATAGGAAAGGGTGTTGGATTTTGTCAAAGGCTTTTTCTGCATCTATTGAGATAATCATATGGTTTTTGTTAATTTGGTTATTAATATAATTAATTATGCTGATAGTTTTCCTAATATTGAACCCGCCCTGCATCCCTGGTATGAATCCTACTTGGTCATAGTGTACTATCCTGGGGATGACTTTCTATAATCTCATTGCTAATATCTTATTTAAATTTTTTGCATCAATATTCATTAGGGAAATTGGTCTATAGTTTTCTTTCTCTGTTTTCACCCTCCCTGGTTTAGCTATCAGCACCATATTGGTCTCATAGAAGGATTCTGGCAGTATACCTTCTGTCCCTAATTTCTCAAATAGTTTGTGTAGTATTGGAATCAATTGTTCTTTGAATGTTTGGTAGAATTCACATGTAAATCCATCTGGCCCTGGAGAGTTTTTCTTAGGGAGTTGGTTAATGGCTTGTTCTATTTCTTTTTCTAATATGGGACTATTTAAATAATTTATATCCTCTTCTGTTAACCTCGGCAATCTATATTTTTGTAGATATTCCTCCATTTCATTCAGATTATCAAACTTACTGGCATAAAGTTGGGCAAAGTAACTCCTAATTATTGCTTTAATTTCCTCTTCATTGGAGGAATGTTCTCCCTTATCATTCTTGAGACTAACAATTTGATTTTCCTCTTTCCTTTTTCTTATCAAATTAACTAAAGGCTTATCTATTTTGTTGGTTTTTTCATAGAACCAACTCTTAATTTTATTTATTAACTCAATAGTTTTCTTATTTTCGATTTTATTAATTTCTCCTTTTACTTTTAGAATTTCCAATTTGGTATTGAGGGTTTTTAATTTGTTCTTTTTCTAGTTTTTTTAATAATAAGCCCAATTCATTGATCTTTTCTTTCTCTATTTTATGCAAGTAAGCATCTAG